>CAEFZY010057641.1:0-44504 GCA_903066815.1 Brachyrhaphis roseni
CCCGGGGGTTGGGAACCACTGGACTAGGTCATCAAATCAGTCTGTCAACTACGTTGCCTGTAGGGATTTTTAATGTCCAGCAGGTGTCAGTATTCAGTGACGCAGTATCGACACAGTATCAATACAGTTTTGCTATGGGTCGAAACGATACATGACGCCTCATTTACCCTTCACTATTTAATGGCGATAAACAGATCCAAAAATGTCTAACAACCAAGGCAGCAGTGCTGAGCGGAAACCAGGGCTCAACACAGGTAGCATCAAGTTGAACGAATGGGCAGTGAAACATCAGAAAGGACCCGACAAAGACGCAGAGACACAGGTGACACTAAATACACGAGAGGTAATCAGGGAACGAGACACACCTGGGAGTAATCAAGGGGAGGACAGGACAATAGGGAGACTCAGGGACACAGAAAAACACAGATCACGACACTCAGATTTGGAGGTACTGATATTTATTCCAGCAGCTTCACACTCGGCAGCGAACTGCTCCAGAGAAAGCTGGACTACATAATTTACAAAAAGCAGTGATGCGATCGTAAGTTCACCACAATGGATCTCCTGAATACCTTAGTAAATTCACTCCATAAAGATTATGAACAGAATGTGTCACAAAGGGCAACCAGACTGAGTTGAGCTCTCACCAGTAACGAGACCGACTTATTTCCAATACTGTGGGCCAAGCTCTGACACTGATCATACACCTGACCTAACAATGTGCATTAAGAGGTCTGGTAGCCCATACTCCCAAAATAACAACCACAGGATTCTGCAAGGGACATGTTCAAACGCCTTCTCCAATTCCACAAAACACTTATAAATTGTTTAAGTGAACTTCCATGGACCCTACAGAACTCTGTTAAGAATGCAGAGTTGATCCAGTAATCCATGACCAGGATAAATATTACACAATACAAAATATACTGTATTTTAGAATATATATAAAAAAAAAACTACACATAAACTCCAGTTTTATGTTGGTGGTACTGTTGTTAGCACTGTTACTTTGCTGCTAGAAGAGGGTTTGAATCCCTGACTGGGGTTTTTCTGCATGGAGTTTGCAGTTTATTCGGGATATACTACCTGTATTCAAAAGGGCAAAAAATGCATTTTGTTGTTCTAAATTGCCCCTGGCTTTGCAGAGTTGTTTGTCATTTGTGTCCATTTGTGTTTGTTTCCATGTGATAGACTAGCAATCAGCCCAAGGTGAACCAAACTTCCAGCCACAAAATTGTTGGGGATAGCAACCAACTAACAAAGATGGTTGGACCTTTGATTTTTCTTCTCATTGACTCTCTACTCCAAGGTGAGATTCTTATGCATAGTGTTTAGTTTTGGTGAAATATTTGAAAAAACAAAATCACAGGTTTCAGTGTGAATAAAGTAATCTGCAATTATTGTTTAATTCATGGTTTAGTTCTATTGTGTTATTTTTTATTATCATATCTTCACATTAAAAATAAATATTTTAAAAAAAAAATCTAAATCAATATTTTTGGTAAAAGGGGAAGGGTGGCAAAAATCACATTTAGTAAAAAAATGACTTTGGCCACTATTTTAGGAAAGTGCTGATATCTGTGAGCAACATAAAAGAAAATTTAAGTAACACTAAGAATTAATTCATATTCCTGCAATGTCCATATTTAGTGCGATCAACGTTATTCATAATACAAACACATTAAAGAAGGAATTATGGATTTCTGTTGAGTTTAAAAAAAAACCCTGAATATTTAGGTAATCTTTCTGTTCATGTTTGATCTGAAACATGAAGTCACAATAATGTCCTTAACTAATCTTGGATTTACTGATGCTAAAAACGTCAAAAGCTTGTATATTTAATCAGTGTTGCTGTTTCATCATATTTTATTTTATTTTCAATCAGAAAATTATTTTCACACAAACACACACAAAATTTACTTGACCATATTTGATCATAAAGCAATGTCTATGACAGCATTTCAAATTTAAATTACCACCAATGTCTCTTGTCAGTCAAAAAGCAGTTTTTTTTCCTAATAACGTTAAATATCAAAGCATTTTCTGCTTTAAAAGCTTTGTTTAGCCAACACTGACAAGTGTGGGGTTAATTTACCTCAGGCTGTACAAGTTATGGACCTGTACATAACTTGTAACCCTGCCAGGGTTACCCCGTCTCTCGCCCGAAACGTTTGCTGGAGATAGGTACCATAAGCCCTCCCAAACCCATAGGGGATAACGGTTTACAGAAAATGGATGGATGTACAAGTTATGAAAAAAGTCTGTGTGACCTCCCCTGCTCCTTTAACATTCTCTAAAATCACTGTACACCTGATATTTCCACTCTTCCACTAACTTACAGACTCATCTTTACAGTCTTTATATGAATGTGCACTTTTATGTAACAAAATGCAAAAGCAAAGCTCAGACAAACCAAAACCTATTTTAGACCAGAACCCCTTGACTGTGACAGAATCTTGAATGAAAGATGCAAGTTCAAATAAAGGTTTTTTGCTGTTTTGTATGTCATGTTAAAGATTAGATAAACTACTGCAGCGTTTTTTTCCTTTCAGTGTCTGTTTTGTTTTTCAGGCACCAACTGCAACGGCTTTCAGGTGAATTTGGCGCAGACTGTACATGCTATGACAGGATCATGTGTGACCGTTCCCTGCTCCTTTGATGTAAAGGGCAAACATCAAAAGAAGTTAAATAACCAATGTGTAGCTAAATGGCATTCATTTAAAAGCAAAGATCAACAACTAACTGACAGAGATCCAGTAACAGGAGACCTAACAAAGAAAGACTGCACCACAACCTTCAACAAAATGCAGACTAGTGACACCGAGAGTTATTACTTCAGACTGGAGTGCAACAATCTAAAATACAATTTCCAAGACTCAAAAGTAAAAATTGAGGTCACAGGTAGGTTTAATGTAGGTCAAAATATGGCTATAATGCATCTCAGTTAAATTTATTGTATTTTACTGAGTTACTGTTATTAAACACAAACTCCAAATCTTCCAACCAGATAATTTTCCCTCACCAACTCTGACTCCATCCACACTGAAGATAAAGGAGGGAGAGTCAGTGAGACTGATGTGCTCTGCTCCAGCTCCATGTCTGCCTCATCCTCCAAATCTGATTTGGACCCCAACACTGGGGGACATTCAGGAAACACTGCAGGAGAATCTGGACAAAACTAAATTCAAGACCTCTGTTATGAACTTCACTACTTCTCCCCTCCATCATGGGCAGAACATCTCCTGTACTGCTGTGTACAAGAAACAAGATGGAAGCTCTGATGCAGCTCTTACCACAAGATTAATGGCAGATGTTTTATGTAAGTTCCTTTGTCTTCTCTCAAAATGGCAACTCAGACAATATATGTTATTTAGTTAAAAGAGCCTAATGAGTTGCTTAACTAAATAAACTTTCTATTATCAAAGAATAGTTTCTCTGTTTCTATAAATTTATCATATGTGAGTATAAAGTAGTCAGATGTAATCAATGTTATGTTGCTCCACACACAATTAAAAAAAGTTTATTTAGTTTGTAAAAACTTAAGTTCTAAGTTAATGCCTCTTAGACTACATGACAAATAACTAAACTAAGTGGAGAAGATTATAATCACACTTGTACTAAGAAACAAACTGTTACCAAACAAACATATTCTGGTATTTTACCATCATCAGAGTCACACAGAGCAATCAGTAAAAATTTAAAACTTTAACTATCAAAGTGTACTACATAAAAAATTAAAATCAGCCAATCACTTAGCATATAAATAAAATAACCTATCTTTTGACACTGTGGGATTTAGCTGGTTGAGTGATCCTGAGTAGGATTTGGTCTACAATATTTCAATATCTATCAAAACTGTAAGTCAATCAATAAAACTGGGAAGATTGCAAACATTAAATTATTGAGGGTGAAGATTTTTTCCTGCAAAGATGTAAATGAGATTGGAGAAGAATGTTTAAACCTCAGACACAGATGTTTTGTGCATTTACTATAAAACTTACAGTAAACAAAACGTTTTTATCGGTAGTAGCAAAACAGTGTCCTTGAACTGTCAACTTTGCGAATATATTTTATTTGTCCAGATTAACAATATGTCATTGTCTTTTCTTTTTTTTTTCTTTTTAGCTTCCCCTAAAAACCTTACAGTTTCAGTCAGTCCTTCTGGTCCGGTTCTAGAGAACAGCAATGTGACTCTGACATGCAACAATAATGCCAACCCAGCACAGCAGAATTACACCTGGTACAGAGCTGATGAAGGACAGGAAACTGTCTTTGGAACTGGAAAGATTTTGAACATTAAAGTTTCAACAGACAAGAAGATTTTTTTCTGCAAAGCTGTAAATGAGATTGGAGAAGGACGTTCCAAACTCAGGCATATAGATGTTCTGTGTATGTATAAGTCTTCTCATTTTTTTAGTTTTGTATTGCTTACAATAAAAAGTAGGTTTTCATCAGTGTTGGTCAAATTTTAAGTATTCAGATGTGTGGTTTCACACTGAGTTTATTTGATAGATGAAAACACAGAAGACTTTCCAAACAAAGTAGATATAAATTATTTTCCAACTTGCAACAATAAGACAGTTTTACACATAATGCAGGCTTTCATATGTCCCTGAAACCTTAAGACAATCTTAAAATATGACAGCTCCTCATGAAAGGTTTGTAAAAGTCCTTTAAAAGTAAATGGATACAAGAAGTAAATAAAATATGTAAATAATTAGTTAACATTGTCCAGAGTTACCTCTGTAAAAGTTTAAGTAATTTGCTTTTGGGTTGTTTTTTGTTTGTTTGTTTGTTTTTCAAAATACGTTTATTAATTTTTGTTTATAAGAACAAAACAACAAAAAGCAAAAGTTCACCAGTGCAGTTTAAAGAAGAAAAAAAAACAACTAAAATTAGGGGGCGTAAATTCATTATATGTGAGTATAAAGTAGTATATACCAAGAAGTCCAAGAAGGGTTTCCATGCAAAGAGGTTTAAAGTGGACGAGACATGTTAGAAAGTTAAGTGGGATGTATTCCAAAGTAATATTAGGGAATTTATTGGAAATATAATATTCTTTCAACCACAAGAGTTTAGGATATTACACAACTTACTCTTTTTTGTTTTTAATATGTTTAGTTGATAGACCAAGGAGAAGTGGCACTGGATTGAGATCAATGTTAGTTTCGATAATTTTTCTGATTTCAACCAGATTAGATTCCCACTCTACCTGGGTTTTAATGCACAACCAAAGATAGTGTGTGAGGCTGCCGTCGTGTTACATTTAAAGCACAATGAAGAGGATCCTGGTTTAAACTTAGACACCCGGTTTGGAAGTCGGTTTTGTGTTATTTTTAGTTCCAAAAAGATTTTTATACAATAGTCCTGCTTTGAAGAAATTTGTGCTGATTAGTCAGCTTTTCCACTTCCTTTTTTGCTGCTTGATGGTAAAACATGTTACCTCCCACATAACCCCAAAAAACCCCAGTGTTCTAACGTTGGCACAAAACTCTCTTTCGTCATTCAGTTTTTGTTTTTTTTTCTCTGCTGAAGTTGTTAAATCTATCAAAATAAAACAACTAATCATAACTAATGAGCTTCACAAAGTATCCAAGCACGATTTTAAAATAAGTGTTGATTTTCATTTAGTTTATTTTTGTTATGTCACTTAAAAAAAACAACATATTTTTTTTGCATAAATTTATTGTGCATTTATTACTGATTAGATTCTTGGCTTTCATTCCAGTCCCTTCACAGATCCTGTACTCATCAAACTGCACCAAAACTGCAAATCAGCTCAAATGCTCCTGTGAAACGGTGGGAAACCCGACTCCAATGACTCACTGGTTCTTGAATGGGCAACCTGTTAGTCCATCTAGCCAGGTGGTGGTTACAAATGAGTTTCTAGATCGCTCACATTTGAGGAGCATCATCATTGTGAATGAACAACAGAACAAAGATCTATCCACCTTGCTGTGCTGCAGCTCCAACTCCTTGGGATCAGCCATTAAACAGTTTTTTGTCAGCTGCCTTGAGAGCTCAAGAGAAAACCAAGGTCTGACTTTTTTCTCTCTTTAATTGGTTAAATTTGTGAATCAAATTCATGCTGCAGCAGAGTAATTTTGATAATATTGTTTATTGTAGGTCAAATCCCACTGTCTGGTTTCATTGCCACATTTGCTGCTTTTGTACTGGTAGTATTTGCCCTCCTGGTTTTTATCTGGTAGGTGAAGGAGCTGAGTATTATGCAAACAAATTATTGTCTTTAGTTTTTCATTTTGGAATTTTGGATTGTATTAACAGTTCTCCTTTGTTTACATAGTAGAAGAGAAAGTAGGATGTTATTTTATCCATGAAAGACGGTGTTGCATTTTCTGAAGCCTCATTTAGTAGACCATTGAAAGATAAACAGATATGAAATGATCAGCATATTTTTCAGGTTTCAAAAGACACACCCCAAACCTAGAGGGATTGGAGGCGATGTTGACACAAATGCATATCTAATGACGGAGGAAAATCAGGTTCGTTAACCAATGATTCTATTGTCATGTTTTTCTTCACAAAGTATCCAAGCACGATTTGGATACTTTTTATTGCTCAAGTTTTCCCTTTCGTTCTTAGGTACCGAACCCGATTGAAGATGCAATTTATGCAAACACTGCTGAACTTAGTCAAGCAGGAATTGTCCAACCTTCAAATGGAACTGACAATGTGGTCGAAATCAGTGGAAGTTCAGGAAAGAAAAGTGAAGATCTGGTTTATGCCCAGGTGAATTGGTCAAAAAAGAGCAAAACAAAGAAGACGGAGAATGATGCGAACAAGAATCTCACTGGCGACTCCTTTTTGTCGGAGGAGAAATTTGAAAGGGGAGACATGTTTTTTGTGAGCTCTGCACTGGAAATGGGAAGTGTGTATGCAGAAGTTAAGCCTAAAAATTTAAAAGTGAATATGCTCAGCTTAAATTCATGAACAAATGTGCAATACAGAAAGAATTATCACTCTGTGGCAGGCGTGTTCTGTACTCACATATATATAGGCCTCATTTTCACTCTAGCTAGCTGATGCAATTTGTCAATATATGATATGTTCACTGAATTTGAAATTGACGGTATATTTTATAACCATCTGTATTTGCTAAAACAACAGCTGCTGGCTTTATATGATCTGTCAGAAAACAATGTTGATAATACCAGGTTTCGCTAAAATGTTTGTTCCCCTCCTTATTGTGATGCCAGCAGTAGAGGAGGGTGCTATATCTCAGTGCTTTGTGCTGTATATATTAACCATTTATTAAAGTTGCAATTAAAGACCCAAACCTTTCTAGTCATGTCTGATACTTTGTTAAATTAACTTCAGTCACATGCTTTAAAATCAAGTACTTCACAGTATTAATGTCACTATTGCATGGTCTACATTTGGCTTGCGATTGTTTTAAAGTGTTTATTTGACCTTATTTGACCTATCCATGATTTATGAATTGTATTTTAGCATCTGTTCTGTCATATAATCTTGATGTAGTGCAATACAATTTAATATAGTATCTTTGTTTAGTGTCTTTCTTTTATTATTTTTATTTTATAACTGAGCCCAAGTATCTTTATTGTGTAACACTCTGAATTGGCTTGTGTATGAAAGGAGCACACATTCCCTTATAAATGCTACTTGTTATCTCAAATGCTCACTAGAGAAAGTTTAAATGAAAGCTTGTTTCAGTATCAGTGGTTCCTGATTATGTGCTTATCTTAAAGCATGCATAATAGTTGTAGCCTATAGAGTTCTGTGTCATTTGTGTACAAAACTACAGTTTTGTTCACAAACTGTATGTGAGAGACTTTGTGTGCAATTTAGTGTTATTTTGTCATAAAGTTAACAATCACAGGTGTTAAAACTAGTAATATTGGTGAAACACTGCTGTGCAGAAACAGATGGTGTATCATTGGTGTGAAAAGAAGTAACACCAGTAAAATTCTTTGCTTTTTATAGTATAAGGACCCACTTTGAGGAGGAGTTTCTTTTTTACATAGATATATGGTCTTACTCTTGGCATAATTGTATATTTGTATAAACAGTTTATTTCATAGCACACTGAACAGATGTCTCTAGCAGTGTTTCTTTGATGATCTGGTTAATATTTAATCCATACAATACACTGTAGTAATTTCTCACAATATGAAAGTCTCTGTAGTGAAAGAGCATGCCAGTTTTTTAGTGAATGCTTACTCTCTTGCTCTGCTGTGGTTTATTTTAATTTTTGAAACAAAAATGAGTACACCATCTGGTATGTCAACATGTACCTTCACATATATAAATAATCATCGTGGCTGCCATGGCTAAAAATGCCAGGGCTATTTTTTGATCCTAATCCACCAGTGATCATGAGTTTGTTTTGGTGGGTGAAGTAGTTCGAATTTGAATAACTCAAACTTAAACTCTAACCAGACAGTTGTTATGGAAATTTCATTTATCAAAGAATGAGAATCTGTTTTAATAATAAGAGAAAGATTAATCTTTGTCTTTAAGTTTTTTTATACGAAGGCAAAAGCGTTCGAAGACCCGTCTCACTGAACGCAGTCACATCACATCATTATACAGTCACAGGAAGGAAAAGACCCACCCAAAGTCTGATCTTATCTCTATTACCAGATGAACCACAAACACAATCCTTACCCCCACCTCATGAACTATCCCTCACCTCTTGGAGGGGATGATTTTATGGCAGGAAAGAGAGCCGATAAGGATTTCAGGAGAAACTTCTAATTCTTCTTTGTCAGTTACTCACGGGTGCAGGGTTAAAGAAGGGTACAAACGACATTCCACACGTCAGTCCTTAATTGCCAAGTTAAGCATTTTACCTAAGATGTCTTCAGGTCTCTTATACTATCACAGCTGCGGAAACATTTAAACATTATCTGGAAAGTTCTTTAATGGAAAAACACATCTTGCAGAAATACAAAAACACAGCAGATATAATCAGTAAATAAATGTTAAAAAAGTATCATCAGTTCCATCAAAGATGAAATAAGACTAAAAACGAAATTTTCTATTACACAGTTAATAAGCTAAAGATAAAACTAAGTGAATTAATACTATGAATAAAATATTTTTCTCATTGAATATATTGCTTTCATCCAACATCATTTGCCAACCTTATTTAAGGTCCTCCCATTCACATTAAATGTTGTGGGAGTAAGCCTTATTTGGTTACTTGAGGTAGCAACATATTTGCTTTCAGTAGAATATGTTCACACTGCCATCTAGTGTCAATGTTTTCTGCTGGTATCATTGAGTGTAATTTAAAACACCTTGATTATTTTTCTGTGAAATAAGCCATTCATGAAACGAACATGTTTACAGCCAATTTTACTCATTTGATGAAAATAAGGCTATTTTCAACACTTTAAGTTGGGTTTTCAGCCACCACACAGAGTATCTTGTTCTTTAACAAACTTTTTTCTTTCATTTACTTTCTTAATGTTTTCATATAAAACACTATAAGTTTGTGAATAATTGGTGTTATAAAGAAAACTTTGACTCACCTTGCTTTACTCTCACTGTGACAGAAGAGCCGTCACAAGCTGGGACTATACTGTACAGTCCATGTCAGCATGCGAGCACGCCCGCGCACACATACACACAAACATATGCATAACCGCTAACTTACTTTTTGTTGCAGCTCAAACTGACGTGGTTCATTGTGGGTGCACACGCGGTGTTCCTGTTTTAGTTATCATATCCATCCTAACCTAACCTGTTATTTTCAGCTTCAAACATTTTCCCGGTTCTACTTTCAAACAGGGTTGTTTCCGGATTGTGGCGTGCTGGGAGGGAGTCACATGATGGCGTAATGATGTTATCAGAACGAATCGAGTGTTTTCTATTAAATTAAATATTGTATTTGTGATCACTGGTCACAAGTTAATTTATTTATTTTTTCTCTTTATAACTATTATTATTATTATTATTATTACTTTGTATACTTTAAGAGTTTACTTGAGTTCGAAGTAATTGTTTAGGGTTTTTTTTTGCTTATTTGGTCTTCCTGTGGGCAGAGCCTGTGGCTTTAAAGCAGGGCTTTGCACCACAGGGATTCAGTCTGTGGTTAGACTCCTGAGAAGTCACACTGAAGATGATGGACTCTTGCACTGAAGGTACCGCTGTTTGTCTGTTTTTAACCTGCCTTGGACGACCTTTGTATATTCTGCACCTCTCCTCTTTTGTTCACCTGAAGAAAAGCATAATAAACGTCACTGAAGTGATCTCCGGCCTTGGCCAGTCATTTTTGTTTGTTCGTAATAGAACCTTGCCACAGTTACATTCATAAATAAGTTCAATAGGCATTAGGATGATTCCAATTGGTGGAACTCATGAGTAGCGATGAACAAACATCCTCAGCCATGACGTGGTATAACCTACACAAAGAATCTGAGTTCAGGTAAGGAAGAATACCTTCATATGAATGGAGTCACAGAGGATGCTCACAAGAGAGTCTCAAAAAACTAGTTAAACAAAAACGTGGGACATCAAGATGGTGGAAGCATCATAATATTTGAATGTCCTTCTTTCCTTCCCACTTTTGCAGAAAGCAACAACATGAAAAAGTGTGTTACTCGACAATTAGTGTTTAAAACCTAACCCCAGTAACACACTTACACATATCCAATCAGCTCTGCTTATGCAAATTAAAATCAAAAGTCAGTATTGGCTTAGCAACATCAGTTGCCTCTGAGGTAATGTGATGGTGGATAATGTTACCAGTGTAACATTATTCACCATCAGTTACATCTAGTGTCAATCTGCTCTATTACCATAACAGGAGGTTTTCTATAATGGAAACATAAAAACTATGTTGGAGGAGGATGGATGGATGGATGATTATTTAGATCTGAAAGAAGCCATTCATGAGAATGATCTCTTTATGGACAGTTTTACTCTTTTTTATGTAAATAAGGTTATTTTCAACCCTTTTAAGTTGGGTTTTCAGCCACAATACAGTGTATCTTGTTCTTCAGCAGATTTTTTTTTTCATTTACTTTCTTAATGCTTTTCTATAAAATATGAGTTTGTGAATAATTGGTGTTATAAAGAAAACTTTGAGTCAGTTTTTTCCTTACTGTCACATTCAGAAATCAGCTCAGTAGATATTAGGATGATAATGCCTGGAACTCAAACATCAGTTGGCAGTTATCAAACATCCTCAGCCATGATGTGGTAGAACCTGCACAAAGAACCTGAGTTCAGGTTCTGGCAAGAAATAGGCTGTAAGTAAAAATACCTTCATATGAATGCAGTCACAGGGGATGATCACAAGAGAGTCTCAAAAAACTCTAGTTAAACAAAAAAGTGGGACATCAAGATGGTGGAGGCATCATATTGTTTGAATGCCCTTCTTCCCTTCCCGCTTTTATAGAAAGCAACAATGTGAAATATCTTACAAAAAGTTTAAAGTATATTACTCAATAGCTAGTGTTAAAAGTCAATATTGGCTTGAAATAACATGGATCAAACTTGAAAATGTACAATTATCCACCAGTTACATCAGTAGTAACTGATGGTTGAGACCATAGCAGAGTGATTGTGTGAGGTCTAATCTTTCTATGAAGGTTTGTGCTGTACCTAGATAGACCAGCAGGTGCAGCCAGATTTTAGTGACTGTTCCGACTGTCCATGTCATCAGTGGATGTAGATTTATAAAATCTCCATTTAAAATGTGGCACCAATTAGACAAAGAAAGAGAGTCAAGCAGAAAAATGTAGCAAAATTATGGTCTTATTAAAATTTACAAATAATACTTAATGTAAATGCATAAATTAAATTTGTACACAAAGTAGTATGTGGTTTTAATTTGTAAGGACTCTCTCTGAGTATGAGCATGTGTTTTGTTTTTTGTCTTCAGTTCTTGAGTGGACTGTCTGCATTTCTGTAGTGAGCTAAATCTCCATTGACACTGATATTGACAAAAACCAGTTCGGTTTCAACAAGTATGTATTGTTCACTTACAATATGATGAAGTAAGCGCGCTCCACACATTATGTGTAATGTGATTAATATTTAATCCATGTTCGTTGTCAAGATAACCCGAAATCATCCCATTATTCCCATGCAGAAGATTTTAGGTTCCGGCAGTGTCAGCATTAAGAAAAGATAGGTTAGAGAAGATGATGGATTTTTATTTGATTACTTCTGCTACTGAAATTAAGCTGTATTGTCCCTCTTAAAATGGCCTTACTAATAAAATATTTAGCATAAAGAAAGTCTAAAAGAAGTTGTGGACATTCAGTTTAAAAGTGTCACCTCAAAGTTCTTTGACGGTTGTAAAATAGTAATGACGCTTAATTCTGGAGAGAAAAAGGTGGAAAAAGTTTTAATAGGTTGCCATAGCCCAATAAATTATATGTAAAACAACATTCTTGGGATTTGCACGAGTCACTAAAAATAACCTGGTTCAGAAACAAGTGCACGTTGTAACAAAGAGGAATAGCGGCAGCTAACAGGTGTGCTCTGTGAAACTTAGTCAGCTGCAGGCTGCTGAGCCTGGCAAATTCATAGGGGGAAGCAGGATGGGACACTCAGATGAAGGCCAGTTGACAGAGAGTTTACCTGAGTTCTGGACAAGGTAATACCTGGCAGACTTAGGAAACTCAATTTAGCCGTTAGATGGAGAGCTGGTAGCTCGTCTCATCCTCTCAGAAGAAGAAGGGAGCGGGAAGGGGAGATGTGCAACTACAATATTGTCTAAACAATGTCAGTAAGTCAACATCAGGGATGAAACATTTGCACACTAAATTAATGAGTAACTGATGCTAGACGTGTAGGTGAGTTTACAGAGTCAAATCTGATGGGATCGTTTAGATTTCTCTGGGGAAGTTGTCATTGTCAAATGATAAATGTTTGATTTGGTACTTCTTTTTCAGTACCTGCAGCTTCTCAATAGGTGTGCACACTTTTAAGAAAGATAACTTTTCCACTGACTGCTTAAACATAAACATTTATTGTCTGTTTGATACTCCACACTGGAAACAGAACTTTGTAACCAGGTTAATATGATCTTCATTGATAATTGGATTTACTGGAATAAAATTATTTTGTAAAACAAACAAGGAAAACAAAGAATTCTGGGATTTCAATTACAAGGTGAGACATTTGAATTCCTAAATATTGATTGTTTCAACTTGTCAGTTTTTGGATTTCTGGACAGATGCATACCTGGAAGGGATGATTAAAATCTAATAAATTGCGTTTCAAAATTCCTAATTTACTTGTTGTTGTTACAAGACAGTGTAGTTAAGAAGTTGCTGTTATTTTGTTTGCATTAACCTCTTTTTTTCAATATATGGAAGAGAAGATGTAAGGGGATTTATTTGTTTCCATTTATTTATATTATACAGTAATTATTTCATATAAACACTAAAATTAAATAATAGGGTTGGCTCTTTTTTGCCATTTAGTTGATACACTATAAATCAAAGTGTTCTCAAAATGAAATCATCTCTGAAGCCTCTCATTTTAAAAGCAGTAGTAAAATGTTATTTTTAATCATTTACAATTTTGATTCATTTAACTACTGAATGACACTTCTTGCCAAATTATGGTCTCAAAATACTAGAAGATAGCGGCATGGTAAAAAGACAAAGCATAAATCTAAGTTCATATAGTTCTTCAATTAATTTATTTAATTTTCTCTATATAAATAAGATTATCACAGATGGTTTATGTTGTTTGCAGAGTAAGCTTGACATCAGCTCAACAAACATGACTGGAAGTCTGATGATTCTTCTCATCGGCTCTTTACTACAAGGTGAATTTCTAATTGTTTTCATTTAAACTTTGCTTAAGTTTTTGTAACACTGAATATATATATCATTCCAGATTAGAGTGTATGTAAAATAATTCAAATAAAATTATAAAATAAATAATGGAGTTTTCATAAGAAGACTCAGCCCATCCTAATTTAAATTATACATCAACTAGTAAATGGTTTGCTCTCATTCTATTGAGGATTTTTATTAGCAGCATATAAACAAAAGTTAGACAAAAACAAACTTAAAATTATTAAACACCTGAATATTTAATCTGTTTTATTCTTTCAGTGTATTGTTTACTCCAACTTCATTGGTTGTTTGATCTTAAATTACAATAAATTTTCATAAATTGCAAATTACTGAGAAACATGACTCATCTTTACACAGTGTTTATATGAACAGTGGACTTTTATGAAACAAGTTGCAAAGCAAAAATCTGAGACAAACCAAAAACTATTTCAGACAAGAACCTCTTGACTGTAACAGTATCTTGAATGAAAGATGAACTGCAAAGTCTCAAAGTTGAACTTATTTCTGTTTTGAAGTCATGATGAAGGTTTAATAAAAGATTGCAGCATTTTTTCCTTTCAATATTTGTTTTGTTTTTTCAGGCACCAACTGTAACACATTTCAAGCTAATTTGCCACAGATTGTGCAAGTTATGACAGGATCATGTGTGACCGTCCCCTGCTCCTTTGACATAGAGAAGAATCATGAGCAGAACTTGCATGACAACTGTGAAGCTATATGGCATTCACCAAAAGTTGGTTCACAACTAACTGACAGAAGTCCAGAAACAGGAGACTTAACAAAGAAAAACTGCACCACAACTTTCAACAATATGCAGCTTTCTGATACCAAGAATTATTACTTCAGAATTGACTGTAAAAATCCTCTAAAATACAGTTTTTACCCACCATATGTAAAAATTGACGTCACAAGTAGGTTTGACATACACATACAGAATTTTGATGAATAAATTATGTTGAGGCAGTTAACCATGAATTTATTGTATTTTACTGACACACTGATAATGAATCACATCTGAACCTTCCACCCAGATAATTTTCCTTCACCAACTCTGACTCCATCCACACTGAGGATAAAGGAGGGAGAGTCAGTGAGTCTGATGTGCTCTGCTCCAGCTCCATGTCTGCCTCATCCTCCAAATCTGATTTGGACCCCAAAACTGGGGGACATTCAGGAAACACTGCAGGAGAATCTGGACAAAACTAAATTCAAGACCTCTGTTCTGAACTTCACTGCTTCTCACCTCCACAATAAACAGAACATCTCCTGCACTGCTGTGTACAAGAAACAAAATGAAAGCTCTGATGCAGCTCTTACTACAAGCTTACTTCCAAATGTTCTCTGTAAGTTTTCTTCTTTTAAAATCACAACTCAGGGTATTTGTTTACATCTAACGTTTAGATTTTGAGATATCAAACACATTTAGATACGTTTATTCAGTTTCAAAAAATTAAGATGGAATCTAATGCTATTTAGACTGCATGATTAATAGTTAAATATATGTAACATTAAATGTGGAGAAAACTAAAGTCAGCATGTTTGTTACGACACAAACATGCTGGCGTTTAACCTTCTTCAGAGTAAAAAGAAATGGTTAAAACTTATAACATAAGCTGTAAAAGTGTACCACACAAAAATGTTAAATCAACAAATCACATAGTAAATTAATGGACTTACCAGTCAGCTTCCCATTGGAGAGAAATGACCTTGTTGGATGACCCTGAGTAGGCACTGGGCTAAAAACTTTGAATATTTATCAAAAGTTTTAGAAAATCACTTTACGGAATCAAAATTAGCTTAATTCAAGAAGTTCACAACAAATATAACAAATCACAATCTACATATTGTGACAAGGGAACTGACAAAACAACCTCCATATTAACAAATAATGGAGAATGAAGTTTGAAAAGATTTTTTTATTTCAAACTAATAGTTCATAAGTAATGATAAGATCTCATAAAACATTAGGTTTGTAATTAATGATTTTACTTATTTAAACTGATCTAACAGTTCACAGAAAAGTAATTCCCTCCATTGTTAACCATTTGTTACCACTGCTAACCACAGACTTAGATCGCAAATTCCACTTAAACTACAATAAAGACAAGGTCGGGAGTGCATCCCACTGTTAATGCATAATAAGCACAGATAGTTAAGTCCAAAGTTAACTATATGTATACTTCTGGAGATTCAAGATTGTTTGCATTCAGCCAAGAAAGTAATTCCTCATAATAACACAGGCATGCACAGCTTAAAAAATAATAAAGCAAACACTTTCAAATCAAATGGAAAATCTATTTTTATTTACATTTTAATAAAAAGTAGAATGTCAAAAATTATTCATATTTATCTCATAATCAGTGCAACAATCTAATTGTTTCTAGCGGTGTTTTTACAATTTATCTATGTTAATTAGCACCCAGTCTTTTAGGTGGAAAAGCATACTTGGCACCATCCTACTTCAGCTACATTCACAGATTTTGTATTCAATTAGTCGGTAACTTAGATTAGGCCTTGTAAAATTTTGATCCCAGTCAGAAGAAATATTAAAAATAAAAAAAAAGAATAATCAACCTAATAAAGAATTTGTTTTTAACTGTATCAAAGATTATATTGAAAGCATTTTGTCATAACTTAGTAGATGAAGTTCAGATAAGTTATGTATAACTAAGCAAATTTGAAGCTAACTACAGAGATTTGTTGAAGATTATGTTCAAATTACCATGTTCTGCTTAAGTTAGAATCTGTTAGACATCAAAAATATAAATTCATTGTGCAATGCATTCAATAGTTATTAGTTCATTTTTAGTTCATCACTAACCACACCTGAACATTGACCAATTTGTACAAACATTAAATACCTTAAATAGAACATTTCTGGTTGAAGTATATGGGCTCTAGATCTCAAAGCACTATACATCAATTCCATTACAGTACTAAAATTCAATAACAGGTGTAAAACAAAGGAAATGGCACCCACTTATCTGGAAAACATAACGTTTTTTTCTAAGGTTTTGAAAATCTCATGACACACAATCGAAGCGCTTATGCCAAAATAGAGAAAATGTGGTACAGTTGTGAGCTTTCCCAGGAGTGGGTAGTCAACCAAAATTAATCCAAAACAGCATCAATAACTCAGCCATGAATTAACAAAACAAGTATCTATTACTGAGCTCCTCCACTGCTGACTTAAAAGTAAATAAATACCTGTCTTAATCCCCCAAAAGTTTGATGTTACAAATACCATCTACAACATATTTGTTGTTACATGTACTGAGAAACTACGTTTCACATAGTACCTGCAGTTGAACATGGGTTTTAGAGTAACTAAAACCCATATCTCCAACAATCATTCAATAAGAGGCAGGACAAACACTAAAATGGTCATGAGTCCATCATAGGGTTACTCAGACATATAGAAATCAACCCAGATGCACACTTAATCCAACTGATTTAGTTAACATGCCATGCCAGTCAACCAGCCTAACATGCATGTCTTTGCATTGTAAAAAAGTATAGGAGTACATGGAAAGAAATTGGGCACGCCCAGGGAGAATATGTACGCTGCATTTGGAAAGACATCGCTGCAAAGGAACAGTGCTCACAACCATTCCATTTTAAAGCCCAGTGAAAGTTTTTTTGTTTGCTTTTGTTTTTTTTTCCCCACTGAGATTAGTTTCACAATATACTAGCTTATTTGTTTTACCAAGTACCTGCTATGAACTTCCTGTACATTATGGGGTTCAAATAATTTGCTTTCCTCTTCTTGGATTTCCCAAAAAATACAGAAGTTTCAGTCAGTCACGTTCGTACCTTTCTAAGGAAGAGTGATGTGTCAATGACTAGCAGCAGTATTGACAACCCAACATTGCAGAATTATACCTGGTACGGAGATGTTGGAGGACAAGATTTTAAACATTAAAGTTTGTGCAGTACAAAGACTTAATTAGATCACTAATTCATAACATTTTCAAAGAACAAAAAGTTTCCAGAAATGTTAGCAAAACAGGACAAAAAATACTTTTAGTGTCCTTGAATTGTCACAGCTTTGTAAAGATATTTGATTAGTGTCCATATTAACAATGTGTCATTTTTTTTAGATTCCCCTAAGAATGTCACAGTTTCAGTCAGTCCCTCTGGTCCGGTTGTAGAGAACAGCAGCGTGACTCTGACATGCAACAGTGATGCCAACCCAGCAGAGCAGAATTACACCTGGCATGGAGTTGATGGATCCAAGGAAATTGTCATTGGAAATGGAAATACTTTGAACATCATAGTATCTACAAGCAAAAAGAGGTTTTTTTGCATGGCTGAAAATGATCTTGGAGAAAAATATTCAAACATCAGTGTCATAGATGTTCTGTGTATGTATGAAATCTAATGAAATCAAAACCATCTATTAGGTTATGAAGATCATAAGTTTCTATTGTGTTTGCCATAAACAAGAAGTTTCCATCAGTATTAACAAAAGTGGAAAAAAATGTCATCAGTGTTCTTCAGTTATCACAACTTTCTAAAGACATTTAATTAGTGTCCATATTAACAATGTATCATTATCTTTTTTTTAGATTCCCCTAAAAATGTTACAGTTTCAGTCAGTCCACTTGGTTCGGTTTTAGAGAACAGCAACGTGACTCTGACATGCAACAGTGACGCCAACCCAGCAGAACAGAATTTCATTTGGCATGGAGTTGAAGGAGGACAGGAAATTGTCATTGGAACTGGAAAGATTTTAAACATCATGGTATCTCTGAACAGAAAGAGTTTTGTCTGCAAAGCTGAAAATGATGTTGGAGAACAACGTTCCAACATCACTCACATAGATGTTCTGTGTATGTATATCTAATGAAATTAAAACCATCTCAGTTTTAATCTTTTCATCAGTTTTGTAAAATTGGAAAATAACCAGTCAATGCCCTTCAACTGTTTTAACTTTGCAAGGACATTTGATTTGTGCTCATGTTAAAGTTGTAATATTTATGTTTTTAGATTCCCCTAAAAATGTCACAGTTTCAGTCAGTCCCTCTGGTTCAGTTCAAGAGAACAGCAATGTGACTCTGACATGCAACAGTGATGCCAACCCAGCAGAACAGAATTACACCTGGTATGAAGTCAAAGCAGCCCAGGAAAATGTCACCGGGACTGGAAAGATTTTAAATATTAAAACAGCTACAGGCAGAGAGACTTTCTTCTGCAAGGCTCAAAATGATTTGGGAGAAGAACGTTCCAACCTCGGTCACATTGATGTCCTGTGTATGTATGAAGTTAGAGAAAACCTTTCTGTTTGATATTTTGTTCTCACTCCTTTCAACTGATCATTTTGTTTGCATTGTAAAGAAGTTAAATCCTGGGAGCTGTTTCCTTTGGTGCTCCACCTCTTGATGAATCTCACTATTGGCGAGAGGTGAAAGTTCAGACTAAGATCCATTTTCATAATTTTGATGAAAAGGCAGGCCACCATAAGAGGGGAATCTCATAGACACTCGGAAAACTTGTGGGTTAACAGCTTGGGTTCAGCAGTATGCAGCTGATGGTCCACCATCTGGAGCTGAAATGGTTTCCCCTGAAGAGACTAGAGAAAGTGAACAACACCTGGGCCCACTTTGGGTCAATTATTGATCACCTGGTATCGAATGTAGGGGAGGTAATTTGACAGACCTGGTAAACTAGGAACATCTGAAAGGGGAACCACCAAGTCGATTTTTTTTCAATATCCTTCAGGAAATTCTGTTTTCTTTTCTAATTTGCCTCCACATAAGAGTGAGTGGTTTCTATCTCTTCTGTAACCCGTATTTTGAGCAACATGCTCTGTGTAAAGTTAGTAGAAAAAGACCTAATTTTCACCCAAATCTCACACAATCCTGCCATTCGCAAATTCTGTAACATAAAAAGAAACACTCCAAATTTTTTCCAGCACAAAACTTTAAACCATTGCTAACAGTCAAGTAACTGTCATAATATTAGCACAAGGCAAAGCATTTCCAATGCACTATTTTCTGTGTGTTAACTTGACCTTAGGATGGCAGTACAGACTCAGCAGATGGAAAGTAACATCGGTGCAGTGAGCCTTAGGTAGAAATAAGAAGTCTCTAGTTGACATAGACTGTATGTTATGTGATTGTGTCTGGTGCATTTGTGGTCAGAACATTGTTGTTCCTCACTGAAGTAATTAGACATGGGTAGAGCAGTCAAACTGCACCAAGTAAAGAGAAGTAGTAGTTCAAAATTATATTACTCAAGCAGAAGTAAAAATTACGGAGCATTAAAACTACTCTTAGAAGTTCCTCTCTTGAAAAGGTTATTCAAATAGATGAAATGGAGTAAATGTAACTAGTTAATGCACATTTTCAGGTTTGACTTCTTCTTTTTCAGAAATTAATTCTATACTCAAATATGCTTCAGTTGAATTTTGTGTGCAAGATCTAGATCTTAATTTCTAAAAACCATTGCACAGAAATTTCAGATAACATGTATTCCCAGGCGATAAATTAACCCAGTTAACTAATGGACACACAGACATAGACAGGTACAATCCAGAAGGCCGGAGGTCATACCAACACAGGTTCATATTTCTTTATGCGACCTGTCTAATTTGGTGCCAGGGACAAAGCCACATCTCATTAAATTAATCACACTATCAGGGTACTGTACCCATATTTCTTTTTGTACAGCAAACAATGTTCTAGCATATGCAGACAACAAGCTCTGGTATCTGGTTTGCCCTGAATGCAGGTAGGTTAAGTACAAAAGAGAAAAAAGCAAGAAAAAGACAAAAGACAAATGAAATTTTGCTCCTTGAGAATTGTGACAAAATCATAATTTTGTTTTTACAAACAGTAAATTGACTTTCATCGGCTTTATGGCCAATTGTCAAATTTATTAACCTTAAACAAGTGAGCTTCATTAAGCTATTTTACATATTTGCCGAACAAGATTTTAAAATACATTTTCATGTTTTGTCTCAGTTTTTACAATTATTTTTAATATTAGATCTTTGTATTATTGCATTTATTTTTATATGCAGCATCTTTAAAAGATTTTCTTTCTTCCTTTCAGTTCCTTCACGAATCTTATTTTCATCTAAATGCATGAAAACTTCCAATCAGGTCAGCTGTTCCTGTGAAACAGTAGGAAACCCGTCTCCAACAACACATTGGTACTTGAATGGGAAACCAGTTATTCAGTCTAGCCAGATGGTGATTACACATGAGTCTCTAAATAGCTCATATCTGAAGAGCATCATCACTGTTGATGAACCACAGGACAGAGATCTGTCCACCTTGCAGTGCTTCAGCTCCAATTCTTTGGGGACAGCCAGTAAAGGGTTTTGTGTCAGATGCCTTGAAAACTCAAGAGAAAATGAAGGTATGTCTTGTCTCTTTAAATTTGCAAATGAAATTCATACTGGAGCAGAGTAATCTTCCATTTTTATTGTAGGTCAAGTCCAGATGCCTGTCTTCATTGCCATTGTTGTAGCTTTTCTACTTATAGTATGCGCCTTGCTGCTTGTTGTCGGGTAGGATATGCCGTATTTTTTTTATTTTTTATAAGTCTGTCTTGCTTTCTTTGCAGCCTTGTGTTGTTCACTAATAAAAGACAAGATTGATGTCAGATATTCTGCATTTTTGTAGGTGTCAGAAGACTCACTATAAATCTAAAAGTGTCACAGCTGCTTCAGGTCAACATGGAGCCAAAGAGCAAACCGAGGTATATTGACATAGCTTTGTTACAAATTATTTCGTTTTTTTATTTCTAAAATATTTTTGTTTTTCAAGGCTTCTCTTCCATTTCAGTAGCCTAAAACCATATAAAAAGTTGTTCATATTCTGTGGATCCTTTTTCAGGCCGACAACCGCCAACCTTCAACTGGAAATGATCTAAGCTGCAATCATCCAGAAAAAAATAGTAAAAGCTCAGCAGACAAAAGTGAAGATGTGGCGTATCCTCGTTTAAATTGGAGAGAAAATAACAAAGCTAAGGAGGAAGATATTTACGTGAACCTTGAACTGTCAGATGGCTCCTGTTTGAATGAGAAAAAGTGTGAGAATGGGGGAGAACATTCTGTGAGCAATGAAAAAGAAATAGGAAGTCTGCATGCTGAAGATAAGACTAAAAACATAAGAAAGGAATTAGAGGTTGTATATGCTCAGGTTAAATTTCAGAACAAAGTTTAACCTGAGCAAACCTCAGGTTAAACCTCCCCCATTCTCAAAGTGTGAGAATGGGGTGAATATTCTGTGAGCAATGAAACAGAAATTGGAAGTCTGCATGCTGAAGATACGACTAAAAACATAGGAAAGGAATCAGAGGTTGTATATGCTCGGGTTAAATTTCAGACCAAAACCCTAGAGTCTGAGTAAATTATCATTCTCTGGACATAATAGTGAAAATACACTCAAGTGAAATAAAAGTTTAACATTGAAAATCAAGGAGGGTTTAAAAAGAACAAGGTCCTCGTGGCTTACTCTTATTATTATCATTTAATAATTATTCATTTCATTCACCCATTAATACCCCGAGCATACACATCTAGACTTACACTGTGCATACTCATAGTGCATATAGGATCATAAAACTCTGTTAAAATTTTTCCTAAGTACACAACAGAAAGAAAATGTAATGGGGCATCATACCGCAAGCAGGGAAAGTTAACATGGAGTATACTTTACGTGAGTTTGATATCATGTCGGAGATGTTCCAGTTGTTTGGTCACTTGGACATTGAAAAGCATGTGAAGCCCTGTGTGATTTTTTTGGAGCTAATATTATCACAATAATTTCCAACTTAACATCAAAAGACCTGAGCTGGGAGGTTTGCCTGTCCATTGCTTGCAGAGTTTTTTCTCTGTCCTCACCTTCTCTCTTCAGTCTGAAAACATCCATGTTAGGTGATTTCTAAAGACAGTTCATGTAATTCTGTTTTGTTTTTAGTCTGTGTTGGTTATGTGATGGACTGACATTCCATGGGACACGTTCTGTCCCTCTTAGCTCTGGGCTGTCTAAAACAAACTGTGAAGAATAAGTGTATGAATCTAAATCTATTCCATTTCCATCAGCCACTTCCTTGTGGAGACTGAAGCACAGGAGAATTTAGTCACCAAGTCATCCTCATCACATTTTAACTGAACAGTTTTGAGAGAAACCCTGCAGGTAACAACACAAGAACTGAAAGATAAAACTCCACAATGTGTCATAAGTTGACTATGAAGTAAAAACATTGAATGCCCTTTCTAATTGTCCAGAAAACTTTTACCTTCCACCCCCCCTAGAAAGTGATAACTCTACACTGAACATGGAGCCACCAAGATATATTCAAATTTCAGTCCTTTAAAAGCCTGCTCCAGTAACTGGAAATATATGTCCCAATTGCAAAGTGTTCTAATAAATGTATATCTTCTAAGTATGAAATTACATAACGAATATCTCCGAAAATTAAAGTATTATGGGGTTCATCATTGCAACACTGACTACATGCAGACATGCTTAGTCAGCATATTGTCAGCAAATAACTGGTGGTTAAGTAGAGATCACAGAGAGAAAATAAGTTTAGGCTGTTCATAACTGTTTGCATTTACATGTTTTTTTGTACTTGTGCGTTTTTAAATTAGTTCCTCCTTTGTTAAGACATTTTCTGACGCTTCTAAAAATATGGTAAGTTCACTTTAAAGAAAGATGACTTCTTTACTGAGCATTTGAATCCTGGGATTATTAGCACACATATATTTAAACAAGTGTTAAAATTTAAGGAGGAAAAGGGAAAGGAGTTGTGAGAGATTTCTTATGAGGTGAGTCGTGTCCACTTATTGTCAAGTTGTTTTCTAATCTGTGCAGCTTCCCCACTTGAAAAGGGATGGATAAATCGATGCAGACTTTCATCAACAGGGTTTTACTCAAAGGACCAAGCAGTTTTCTTCATTTTATCCTCCATTTATTTAGTGTGTCAGGACATGTTCACAATTGGTCCAGAAGCAGGTAAAAACCTTTAAACAAATCCAAGAATGAAATAAATAATTGCTAATCTGTATGTAAGTTTACATAAATTAATTTCACTCAAACTATATAAATACTAAGCAAACCACTGTGAATCAAACCCACAAAGTAATTAAAGTTAAATGAACAAGTAACTAAACTTAAGTTCTTTAACTTTAAAGTACATTTCAAATTCATATTTACAATTACATAATATTTACATTTATTTAAATATACAAATATCTACTTTTCAATATTAGTCATAAATATTTATTTTATTAATATAAATAGCTTCAAGTTGTTATTCTTTTTAATCTAATGCTAAATTAATGAATAGTTGAACTTAACACCCAAATCCATTATTCATGTGTTAAACTTTGAGCTTGTTTTTAGAGATTATGAATTACCAACCTTTTAAAAAAGGTTACCTTTGCAAATGCAATGTTAGTAGGAAATGTTTGTAGTTCTTGTGTTTGTTACTTTGTGTTAACCACGTTCTTCTAACATACTGAATAAAAGAGAAGAGATTGTACTTTTCACTAGTTCTCTTTTTATGTTAGATGACGTTATGATTAGGTTATGTCATATGATCAACTGCCTGGAGATTATTTTGATTCTCAGTGAAATTGTGATTTTTTTTTAAACTGAGGATATTTTCTCCATCACTGCTGATTATCCCACCAAATTACAATATCAGAATGATACTTGATAATATCTTATATTTGTTAAAATAATAAACAACTTTACAAAAACATACGTTTTGAACTCTTTTTATCTGGTGCATCTTACCAGAAAAATGAACCTTTCAGTCCTGATTACTTGTCTATTGACAGTTTCTAGTTTGCTCAACATTCACAGCAAAAAGATGCCTGGAACTCTGAATTTACTTCTCATTACCTCTTTACTGCAAGGTGAGTTTAAACTGATATAATTGAGATGTAGTTAAATATTTTTAACTGTGAACATATATTTAAAAGTTTCCAGGCTTCAATGCCTGTAAAACAGTCCCAAATGAAGGGCAGATTAAAAGCATAAAGATTTATTTTGTATTGAATGAACATTTTCACTTGAGGGCTGCAATGTCCATGTGGAAGAGGATTGACAATGTTATTTTAAAAAGCTGAATATTTAAAAGATGTTTTTATTCATAATTTGACACATAGGGCTGCATATCCTCAACTAATCTTTCTCATACTTTATATTATATTCTTGAAAACATTACACGCATTTTTATTTGATCAGTGTTACTATTTTACTTTCAGAGAACACAACAAATTTCAACAAAAAAAATGCAGTTTGTTTTTTGTTTAGAAAAAAAAATAGTAAATATAATACAGGCATGAATGTGAGATTAAATTTTTAATTATTACAAAATGCTCATTCAAAAAATATTTTAAAAAATGTATTAGGCCCTCAGAAAAAGCAGTTGCTCTTAATATTAATATTGCTGGAAGAAAATGGTGTTCTCCTGCTTCACAAACTCTAAAGGTCACAAAAGCACATATGAAAGAGAAACATTCATTTGTAGCACCCAATATAGCCTGTCTTTTTTGTGAACTTCATTGTAAAGGGTAAAAAACTCTTTGAAATAACATGTATTCCATACAGCTTGCAAAATATGGCATGATTCAAGCATGCATTGTCTGGAAACTTTGCATTTTAATAATGGGTCAAGATAGGTTTTTGAAGTACATTGTTTAATGTTTTGCAAACAGTAAACCAAGAAAGCTTCTTTTTCAGGTGGTCTTGTTCTTCTGGTTAACTGTAGATGCAGTCATTGGTTTCTTGTTTAAGACTACAAGTGAGGGAACGTGCATGCGATTAGGCTGTGGTCAAAACTGGTGGACTTAAAAGCAGCAACACACAAGTGGTTCATCACATATTCATGCTGCAGCTCATCTGACAAGGTAAGTGCTCTAGTACATGCATGTAGTGAATGGAATTATGGTATAAAGTCTGCAGTTTTATCCTACAAATCAGATCATCTGACATTAAAAACTATCTCCTCTAAACCACTATTTAACATCTGCTGAAAAACTTTGTCATTAAAGAATTTCCAGTGGCATGAGAAAATGATGTCTAGGTAGAAATGATTGTGATGGACCCAGTCAACATGATCTGCTGAAATAGTTCTGCATTTATTGTGTTTTAGGATCTTGAGGATTTTAAAAGTGACCACTGTCTTCATGGGACCTGCTTGTCTGCTTAGACTGCTCTGGATCATCAGTGGTGGTACCGTAACCTGTATCTTGTACTGAAGCACCATTTTATGCTTGACACAGATTTTTTTGCAAGTATTAGATTCATTTGCATTGTACTGACAGAACTTGATTTAACTTGAGGTCGTTAAACCTGCTGATATCTAAACAAATGACTGAAATTTATTTACAGATCCATGTTTTCCATTAATATACATAAATTCTCCATTTTAAATAAAAAATTATGTTATTTTTAAATACTATTTTTAATATTGTATTGTTAAATGTCATCATTTTATAAAATATCAAACATAACAATTGGGTTTCTGTCATTTTCTTACTGCAAATATTTCACATGCCGCTAAAAAAAATCTGGCTACCATTTATATTAGGCTTACAGCTTTGCTACAAAAAAAAGCAAAAAAATCTACTTCACAAACAACATATACGTCAGAACACAAAAACCTAAATTGGATCCATCTTCCATGCCAGTTCTCCACGAGGTCAGATGTTGGACCATCCATGTGCCGACAACAGTTACTGCGGTCGAAGGAAGCTGTGCTGTGGTGCCGTGCCATACGCAGCGGCATGCACGTGTCATTTGGTACAAGTACCACAGTATGAATTATCCTGTGGTATACGATCAACGATTTAATCAAGTGGAACCCCAGTTCAGAGGAAGGACCTATGTGGTGGGTAAAGCTGCAGAGGGAAACTGCACCTTGAAGATCCAAGATGTGACGATGGCTGACAACAACCTGAGAGTTTATGTGTGGATCAACCCAGACTCTAAAGCAACCCAGAAATTTCATGATCAAACAGTTATTATTTTTGTTGGTATGTATATATTTAGTAATTTGAATTCTATTTTTCGAATCTGAGGTGACATTCCATGCTAAGAACTGTCTGAGTTTAAGAGTTGCAAAACAAATGGAAGATGTTACCCCATGCAGCATGTAATTCCAGAAATACTGATTTTAATACACATTTTTACATGTTCTTGTCTGCTCTGATATACACATGCATATATATATACAAAATACCTCATTACTGTCTGACACCAGAGTATCACATCTTAATGTGAATATGCCATAATAATAAGCACTTCTATCTAACGATAGAAGTGCTTAGACACACTCGCTTACTGATAACCACTGACAGGTGGCCTCCTATGTGGTCTGGCTGTTGATCTGTTTAACCCTTCTGCTACAGTCAGTGCATGAGTAAGGGTTAAGGGGAAGCTTGTGTTTCATCTTTCAGCTTTATTCTGTTCTTTCCCTTGAATTTAAGGGCTTGTTTTGACATAGTTGTGTGGCAATAAGTATTTTCACAATACTATCTATTTTCAATAGATATACTATCTATTTTCAATAGATAGTATTGTGTTTGGTGCTTAAGGTGACCGCAAATAGGAAGGTTTACCACCTTTCCATGTTTTCTCCCTTTGTGGATAATGCTTTTGAATGCTTCTCTGTGTGGTTCGCTGAAGTTCTGAAACCTAAGAAATGACTTTATTATCCTAGAACTTTGTTTATAATTTGTTGTAAAATTTCTGTCGATCAGGGCATAATTTGTTGTTTTTTTCTCTTTTTGAACCTACATCATGTTATGAAACAAGTTCTATATACAAAGTAAGTTGAATTGACAGACCAGTCAATACTCTGGTATTTTGTTGACTTGTAAAAGTGAATCAAAAAATGTGGAAAAATCACACTCAACAGTTTATTAAAAAAGAGGGCAATGATATTTTCACATCAAGGATTCCCATTAAAAACTGCTCAGGAAAGTTTTTTGTTCTTACTCTGATTATATTTAATATTTACGGAAGAGGATTAGGGCCACCAAAAAAAAAAAGTCAGAATTCTGACTTTAAAGAATTCTGAGATTAAAGTCAGAATTATTCTGAGATTAAAGTCAGAATTCTGACTTTTTTTTTTTTGGTGGCCCTAATCCTCTTCCGTAAATATTAAATCTTTTTGTTTGGAATTTTAAAATTACGTTTTTCTCTTTAGCAGTGCATGATCAATCTGTAGTTTAATCTAACCGTACCTGAAAGAATAAAATACTTGTCACCCTTCAACCAAGTTTACCTCAGCATTAATCTTAAAAAAATATATAATGCATTTTACAATTTGATTTACTCTCTCATTTTGATTTTTAGAGAAAAGAAACCCCATGATATCGGTTCAGAGTGTAATCCTGGAAGGAAGTATTTTCGAGGTCAATTGCAGCATAGAGCACTCCTGCCCATACTCCCCTCCTTTAATTCAATGGTACAGAAGCCAATTCCTACAGAACTTCACTTCAGTGACATTCAGTTCAAAAAGAGGGAACCTACGGCTCTACAGAGAAACACTGCAGGGAATAGCTACTCAAGACATGCATAAAACCCAAATTAGATGTTCTGCTCAGTTCAGGACTTTGACCACAACAAGTCCTCAAATAACCCTCAATGTTTCTGGTAAGTGAAAGTTATATTGTAAGTTCAAATGGACAACAACAACAAACATTTATTTACCTATGAATTTTATCACTAAAGATTTGTGTTTCTTTTTTTGTATCTATAGGTCAACCTGCCAATGTGAAGATAGAACTGGAAAAACCCATGATAATAGAAGGAGGCAGTATAACTGCAAATTGCACTGCTAATAGTTACCATCAACCCCACACATACTCATGGATCATAAGCCAGATGGGTATTAACAGCAAAATAAATTCAACTCAGAGAATAATGTCCTTTCACAACATTACCAGAAATACTTCTCTGTCCTGCATGGCTTACAATAACATTGGAGTGGGACAATCAGACTGGATGGCTCTACTTGTTCAGTGTATGAAAATAAATATTTTTTTTATGTAATCAATAGTGGATAAAAGCAACACAATGTTTTACACCAAAGTCTGACAATGTAGCATGGGCCAGATAAAGTCATTCTTAACAGGTTTTTGATTTAATATACATTGATGGCCTCATGATGTCCTTCCTAATGTCAGAATAATCAATGATAGATAATGCTCAACCTTTTTTTACTTTGTTAAAATTTAGACATGTATACATATATTTAGTAGAATCACTTTTTATACTGCATCCCTTTTTCCACATGATTGTTGGAATTTTGACCCATTTCTCCTGACAGAATTTGTATCTGTCATAGCTACAGGCTGTGTTCATAGGAAACATTTTCAGTTCTATCCACAAATCAATGCTTCGTAGTGATTTCTCCGGAACATTGGCTTTGTTGCTACCATTTTAAAACATATAAGTTAAGAGATTTCAGTTTATAATAAATGTCAATAATTTACTCCGTCTTTCTAGATGCTCCAACCATACTTCCCAAGTCCTCATGCAGTCTGATGGAAGATCTTATGAGGTGCTATTGCCACGTGGAGGCCTTCCCTTCTGCTTCCATATCCTGGGATATTGCTGAAAATGACTCTCTTATTTCATCAGTCACCACCAACTATACAATCAGGGCAAATGTAGTGTCTGGGGAAATTAATTTGCCAATATTAAACCAGGACAGTGTAAAGTGCAAAGCCTGGAATGAATTTGGCAGTGACACCAAGCAGCTGATTTCAAACATTATGTCAGAAACATGTAAGTTCAATACTTGGTGATGACTGTTTTTGTCTATGTCCTATCTGAACTTATGTCTTCTTTTCTGCAGCTTCATCGCTTACATGGTTATGGTTGATGATTATGGGATGTATTTTCATTCTGGGATTCACATTTTGTATTAAGCGAAAATTGTACATGAGCAGGTTGGTTGTCTTTACTCCTTGTCTTTGAAAATGTTTACACTACAACTGATTGGCAGGTCTTAGATTGTAATCTTTTATGCTTTTTTATTTTTGCTATGACAATTTAATTTAATTTGCAACATCAAAATCATACCTTTGCTTTATTCTGAAGGACCCAACAGTCTCCAGCAGCTGTCCAACTGGAAGAACGGTACTACATACCACTAAGGTAGAGAGAACTACTTTTATGTTTCACAAAATTAAAACAATGAACCACAATTTAACCTAAGACTACTGAAACACATGAAATAAAAACGTATATCAGTCTAACCCTCACTTCTGGTTCTGTGTTAACTTTCCTCTTTTGCTTTTTATTAGATTAGAAGACTCAGACACAAACCAACAGACACCTGAAAGTAACCTTGAGGAAAACGCATGGTCTTGTGTTTATGACAATGACTTTTTGGAAGACATGAGGACTTCAATGGGACTTCAGCAGCAAAAGAAAAAAGCATTTTGTGACAAAGAACATGAGATAGAGCCAGTCTCAAAGCTAATTTATGGAAAGGTAAATCATTGATTTACAACATACTGGTTCTCATGCAGATTAAAAGATAATTTCTGGAAAGTGGTAATAGTGTCCATTTATTTCCTTTTGTTTAAATAAAGTTAAACCAACATGCTTTTCTCACTTTGAACAATATTCAAAACTTAGTTTTCACTGAATGTTTAAAAGTATTTATCTCAGATGTTTATTTCTACAGGGTGTATACAGCAACATAGATGATGACTGCATTGAGAAAACCTATCATGACACAGTAGGTTCCTTTGCAGTTCTTCTTTCAAAACATATTTAAAGCAGCCATAGTTGTTTGTATCTATGTTGTCTTAACCCTTAACATTCTGTTTACTCCTGTTTGTCCTACGGGTCAAAAATGACCTGGCCTAACAAAAGTTCCAGAATAAAGCAGTTTACTTGAATTTGAAATCCAAAATCTATTTTGCATGATGAAACAATCTGTGTGGGAGCTTGTGTGATGTGAGGGGTTAGCTGCAGGTGCAGGTCAAATTCAAATTCAATTCTTACATCAATCCAGTTTATTTGATGTGTGTGTGCAAGGGGTGGGGGGTGGGGGGGGGGTTAGGTGTGTGTGTATGTATTAGAGAAAATTTGTTTGTGACCTTTGGGTGTGTAGGTGTGTGTATGTATTAGAGACAGTTTCTGTGTGACCTTTGAACTTTTTTCTGATGTTTAAATGGTTTTATAATTCACAGGTCAGAAATGACCCATAAGACAATCCTTGTACCCTAGTGGTGTACAGCCCAAATGGAAACATAAACAAAAACAAAGTATTACTTTTTCTAAAGATGGAGTCAATTTAGGAAAAGTCATAAAATTTCAAGTTGGAAAAAGATTGTTTAAGGTATTTTTTCTTTAGCTAAACATGCCAGTGGGTCACTTTTGACCCGTAAGACAACACAAGGATTAAGCACAGTTCTTTTTGCAAACAAACAACAATGTAAGTGTGTAGATATTTAGAGTGTTGTCATTGTTCAAAATATCAAGTGATATTTTTTAGCATACGCACTGCTATGATTATATTTGGCCAAAAGGAAATGCAAGCATGAGCCATTTCAAAAGGACTCTGCTATGAAAACCCCAAAGAAGTTTCTGCTACGACTCTGTGTATATAAATATTCTAAAACAGTCACCAAGGCTCTGAGGTTCTCATGAGCTGAATGTTGACGCACAACATTCAGCCTCAAGAAAGCTATGTTTCTTGTTCAGTTCAAAGTTCACTCAATCAGAAAACAGGCCCTTATTAATATACAAAGTTTAAAGGAAATAAAATTTTGCATTTTAGTTAATATTAACTGGAAGGTGAATGCTCATTGCTCAACATAGGATGAATAAGGCTCTGTCATGTTTCAGTGTGACTACTGTAGGTGTTTCCGGGTTGCATCATTTTATATCAAGTCATCTTTAGACTGAGAGCACATAGAACAAAGATATGCCTAACTGAAGTCAGCAGCCAAAGACTTTTGATTTATTAGCATTTTACATGCCCTCAGGTAAGTAAGCTTTGTTTCTCTTATCAAAGAAAATTCTGATTAAACAGGAGGTATAACTCCTGTTTGTTAGTCTTAGATCTGAAACGTGAGTAGAGTCAGAAAAAGCCTCATGTAAGGCTTATTCTGACTTCTCAGTGGTGAGAATTGAGATCAGTGGAAATCTTTAACAGTGGATTTCTGCTATGTTGCCTGTAAACACAGCAGTGCATTTTTTAAATTTAAGCACAAGATAATTGACATAGTGTTCAAAATTGAAGAAAATGAAGCAATTCAGGGAATTAATTTGATTTTGTTTTAGGAGTCAAAATAATTGTTATACACTCATGAAATTGGCCATTGCCAGTGACTCTAACAGGCATTTTAAATGTTTTTTTATCTTCTTTTGTTTAAGGTCCATAATGGTGTCAGGGGTGAGAAGTGAGATTATTCTGACATTTTACATCATTTCCTTCCTGATTGGCCTTCCGGCCAATCTAGTGGCTCTTTATGCCTTCAGTGTCAAGATTCACTGCAAGCCGCTCCCAACAGACATCCTGCTTCTGAATCTAACTGTGTCCGACCTGCTCTTCTTGATCATCCTTCCTCTCAAGATGCATGAGGCAGCATCAGCGATGAAGTGGAATCTACCCAACTTCATGTGCTCCATCACCTCCTTTACCTTTTTCTCCACAATATACACCAGCTCCTTACTGCTGATGGCGGTCGCCGTGGTCCGCTATGTAGGAGTGGCCTTTCCTACTACCTATCAGCTATTGCAAAAACCAGTGTATCCGATCATCATCAGTGCTGTTATTTGGCTGATCTCAATGGGACACTGTAGCATCACTTTCATCATCCAACACCACCCATCTCTCTCCAGCATAAACTCTTCAGTCTGCTATGAGAATTTTACACAGAAGCAGCTGGAGATCCTCCTCCCAGTGCGTTTGGAGTTTTTCTTTGTGGTCTGCCTTATACCTCTTATAGTTTCCATTTTCTGCTATCTGCGCTTGATTTTGATTCTATACAGCCGTCCCAGGATATCCTGGATGCAGAAAAGGAAGGCTATTGGCATGGCCGTGGGGACTCTTGCTGTGTTTGTCATTTGTGTTCTGCCATACAATTTCTCTCACTTATTGGGTTTCTTCCAGGGTACGAGCCCTGAATGGAGGTACTACACTTTGCTTCTCAGCACATTAAACACCTGCATCGATCCCATCATATTTTATTTTTCCTCCTCAATCTTCCACTGCACTAGCAAAAAATCTATTTTCAGAAAGCATCGTGTTAATGATGCAAAAATGGAAATAAGGGGCACATGTTCAAGCTGAATCTGAATTTTAATCCTACGATTTGTTTTTAAAGTAGCACTCTAGGGTTTCTTTATTCAGTTGTTTTCAACTCAGTTCTGTTGAAATGACCTACTGCTGTTTATTATTAGATGTATATCAACCCAAAACCTTGGTTAATCTTTTTAGAAGGCTTTGCAATATTATTAGTCACCAGGAAGCTGTCAGCTTTAATTTGGTAGATTAATTTATCATGATTGGCATATTACTTCCTCTCCTTTAGACTAAGTGAGATACTCTGCACTAATGCTTTCAGTAGATACGTGTATAGAATTAATGTGTAACTAAAAGTATGAAAAGTGAAAAGAAATTCATTCTTCTTCATTTGCACATAGATCAAGAACAAGATAACATGTATGGAAAGGAATAAAATTCAATATTCAAATTAAACAAATAAACTGTAATCAAAATATGTATTTTTATATGTGGTTGGGTTTGAAGCTAGATTACTGTGTGATTAGTTTCAATATCCTAAGAGCTTTAAAAATGTATTGAATTAAAGAAATAAAGTTTTAAATACCAACTCATAACAGCAGCAAATGTGGGATTTTTTTCTGAATGAAAAAGGCACACCATTTTACACTGTCTGGTGAATTTTAGCAAACTGCATAAATTCCTTCAGTAATATGTAATATCATAAAAAGATTTTTTTTATGTGTTAAACAACCTTCAAAGAGGTTGCTGTCCAGTCCTTGTAGAACAAAGAGAAACATCACTAAAATACACTAAAACAGTTGTGCAGTAAACTCACTGTCATATTTGGCCATTGTTATACAGAGAGCTGTTGTGGAGGCTGCTGAAGGTGATTGCATAACCCTCACTGAAGTTCACGTAATCACAATGGACTGATGTTAAATTCTAGATTCAGCTGGAAAAACATAAGTCTAGAAGGACAATAGAATAATTCTATGTTCTAGTTATTTAACTTACATATTTCAGTGCAGATATAGCCACAAGGCAGCTTTCATAAATGGTTTCTGTAATTATGAGCTTTAGGTTTTTTGTTTTGTTTAACATTGTGTATTCCATGTCACAAGTTGCGGTAACTAAAAACTTGTAACAACAGGAAAAAAATTAAACTGATTGGGTAGACTCCTTTAGGGACTATTGCCAAAGGAAATCACAACCACATCTGTGTTTGTCAAAGCAGGACCTTCCTAGTCAGAGATTGGGGTGCTGAAGCAAAACCTAACAGCACACATCAGAGGGATCAGAGGAAAATCAACACAGAGTTTTACATGATCACTGTAAACAGGAGAGACTTGTAAACTGAGAAGAAGCAACTTGGAGGAAAGTGGATTGAAACAACTGAGGGAGGCTGGGTACAAAGAATGACTGAATGAACACGAGGGGGGAAACGGGACAGGAAAACATCAACTAAGCAAAACCAGAGTAAGCACAATAGTGAGCACAGATATATATCATACAAACATGCTAAAATAAAGCACAGTAGGCTCAAAATGTGAAGTCAAAAGCTCAGCAAAAAACGACCAAGTACCTACTAAAAGTCCAAACAAAAAGCAACCCTACTTTAAACAGGTAGTGCCGTTTTGAATTGAAATACTGTAAATAGCAACTTGAAGGTGTTAAGGAATGAGAAGTGAGGTATGAGTCACTAAAGCCTTCAGTGTGAAGAGCTGTTTCCTGTTCATTTAATACCAACTCATCATTGAAGTCAGCAGCCATCTAATTTTCTCATTTTTTTCTACTTTCAAAGACAGTAAAAACGGAGGTTGACTGCTGCATTAGGCAAGTACATATCTTTATCTTGAAAATCAATTAATGTAGGTTTTTGCTACTAAAATTCAATATTTTCTGTTTAGACTTGAGCAAATTGGTGCCAGAGAAGAGCCATTTCTCTCATAAAGTTAATTTATTATCAGTTACAGAAACAAAATTATATTGACAACGAGGTTATGACAGGATATATAAATTAGATTTCTAATTAAAACTGAGAAATGTTTTATCATGTATATATTGGTATCATGTATATATTGGTATTTATGAATAATGTTTTGTATATACTGTTTCTACAATATATATTTTGACAGTTTTTATTTTTCTACCGTCAGGATCAAGATGAATTCATTGGTGAAAAGTCAGATTCTTCTGACATTTTACATAATTTCCTTCTTGATTGGCCTTCCTGCCAATCTGTTGGCTCTCTATGCTTTTAGCATCAAAATCCACCACAGCCCTCTTCCAACAGACATCCTGCTTCTGAATCAGACTGTGTCCGACCTGCTCTTCTTGATCATCCTTCCTCTCAAGATGCACGAGGCAGCATCAGGGATGCAGTGGAATCTGCCCAACATCCTGTGCTCCATCACCTCCTTTACCTTTTTCTCCACAATCCACACCAGCTCCTTGCTGCTGATGGCAATCGCCGTAGTCCGCTACATCGGAGTAGCATTTCCTGTTATCTACCAACACCTCAAGAAACCTGTGTACCCGATCATTATCAGTGCTGTTATTTGGCTGATCTCAATGGGACACTGCAGCATCACTTTCATCATCCAACACCACCCCTCCTTGTCCAGCTCAGACTCTTCTATGTGCTATGAAAACTTCACAGAGAAGCAGCTAGAGGTTCTCCTCCCAGTGCGTTTGGAGTTTTTCTTTCTGTTCTGCCTCGTGCCTCTTTTAATTACTACTTACTGCTACCTGCGCTTAATTTTGATTCTGTACAGCCGTCCCAAGATATCCTGGATGAGGAAGAAGAAGGCTATTGGCATGGCTTTAGGGACTCTTGCTGTGTTCCTCATTTGTGTTGGACCATTCAACTTCTCTTTTTTGCTGGGTTACTTCCAGCATGAAAGCCCAGTGTGGAGATACTACACTTTGCTGCTCAGCATGTTGAACACCTGTATTGATCCAGTTATATTCTATTTTTCCTCCTCTGTCTTTCACTTCACAAGCGAAAAATCAATTTTCAGAAAGCACTGGAGTAAATGGAGAAAAGGGACAAATTTAGGGCACTAATTCATGATCAATGTGTGTTCCATCCCTCATGATGTATTTGACAATGGCATTTTGTCAAATACAATCCAGCCAGGGCTGAAATCAATGACAGTTTCCTTATCTTTAACATGTTGCTTCCTGTTTCCTACCATGTACCAACAGCAGCTTTTTCTGAGCACACATGAAGATAGTACTTGTAAAACAATAAAAGTTAACTGTAATGATTAACCTTTCAAGAAATATATACAAAGACAAAATTAGAAATGTGTATTTTCATATACGCTAGGTGGCCTGTTTGTTGTTAACATTAATGTGCTGTTTTTTAAATAAATCCTTTAAACAACAACCATCTGCATGTGACAGTTTTTATATATCATATGAAAACAAAGAAAGCACCTTGCTCAGAAATATTTACTTATTTCTGAGTAATTGATGGTTGTGAGATGATTTATTTTATTAGAAATCTACAAGCTCTCATACTGCTTTAGATACAAAGTGATGAATGATGGCAGTTATTTGATTTAAACTGAAGGTCACCTAATTTGAATATGGCCTGGCATATACTAGACAAAAATACATATCGTTGTCCTATTTTGCATTAGTAAAATCTTTGGACCAGCACAATGTGATTCGCACAGAAATACAATGTAGATATTGGCTACTGCCCATGGAGCAGTATCCAACAATGGTTTTGTTTTGCTTCCAAACAAAACCATTGTGAGATCAAATCTGAATTCTTTTTCTTTCACTCAATAACATTTTCTTTCACTGAGATGTAATTAATAATATATAAACCATGGAAAGCACATTTACATGTACTGACTATCTCCAGCTACTCACATTTGGACCCTGCCATTAGACTTAAAATATGTTCACTCACATTTTGATTTACTTAAATGTCAGGCAAAGAAAATGAAATGTGAACTCATTTTAATAGTTTTTTTTTTTATAAATACAGCAATTTTTATATTATGGCAAAAACCTAGTCCCAGCCACCTCGTAGAAGTTAATTAAATAGTATAAGTCTTAAATAAGTAATGAACATTTAAGATCTAAAAATATATTTGGATTTTAAAGTTGTTTGATCCAAATGGAATCTCCAGACATCCTAGGCCTAGTGTCTGCAGAGACAGCCTTGAAAGTCTTAGATACATTTTTCAAACACAAAATCTTAGTTGCAGTTATAACCTGACTTTATGATTTTATTTACTGGGTTTTTTATTGAGTCAGTGTCCTAAATGAAGGGACTACTGGGCTTCTTAGCACACATCTTCAATATTCCACTGGAAAGCTGAAAAGTAGGAGTTCAAGATCATTTTTCTTTATCTTGTGTTCTTTACATAAGAGAGCAATTCAAAAAAATGTAAAGCGAAATGTTACCAGTGTCGGCTAAAGAACAGATTAGGTGTTTGCATTTATGCTCAGGTTTATGGTGTATTCTACCTTAAAGTGTTGTTGACTTGTTTCTGATAAAACATATTTCTGATATCTGCAAACATCCTGATTTTATTTGTCCTCAAAAAGTTTTCTAATGACATCAATGGGGGTTTCCTTCATTGCTTTTTGCTTTGAAGTGTCATTTCCTGCTTGTTTCAACGCGGGCCTGCCACTCTTCTGCACTCATGCATTCTGTAGGCACACATGTAGAATATACCTGTAAAACAAACATGAGTTGTAAAGACAGAATTATTAACCACACTGGGCACTTTTCACAACACACATGCATGTCAAGATAAGAGAAAAGAAAACATTCACAACAAGAGTGAAACAGTATGCGCAGAAAAGTCCTTTGATTTGACGTTCAGGTGAGATGGAAGTGGCCCGAAGGCAGATCTCCATAATTCTTAGTAAGTGACGCTGGGCATTCTGGGTGTGATGTCATTTGGTTTGAGTTGTTACTTTCATTTTTACAAGAGTTCACTTGCATAAAGAAAAAAAAACAAAAGAGACGGGGGCAACAGTTGTGTGCTGGAAACACCCGAGCACAGTATTCTCAATCTATAAAACCACGGAGGGACCAGAAATGCGTCTCCACTTTAGCCCTCTAAAACAGCAGGCATAGCAGGGGGCAACAATTGTTGTCCTGTTGTGAATGTTTTCTTTTATCTTGCTTTGTCTTGGATTTGTTTAGCTTTTTTTTTATTATTGGATTTTGTTATTTCTGACTCCTCGCCATTCCCATCGTGCCTGATAGACATGGTGTGGAAGGTATTTACATGATTAATTTGAAATATTGAATGTTTATCACTAGAAAAACACAATATTTCAACAAAAATTTGCATATTGAAAGTGTTAACCAACCTGCAAAGAAGGTCATGAGTAGAGCCACCCAGCCAAGTATGTAGGACCAAGAGAAACGCCAGTCACCAAAACGCTTGCCCAGGAAGTTCACCGTCACTCCCGTGTAAATGGCCATTGCAAGCAGGACAAAGAGAGCTATTGTGAAGACAAAGATTCATCATAAGATGTCTGTCTCTTCATTTGACTGTTACCTGGCAACTTTTAGACAAACAGATGTCAATGTTTTCTATTATTTCCATTCTAAACAATCCGTTGATAAATGTAGCAACAAACAAACAAAAAAAGGATGGGCTCTGCATTTTTGTCTATGACTTACTTGAAACAAAGAACATGATGCCTGCAGCAAATGAGCGATTGAACCTCTCAAAAGCGGAGAAGTGAGCAAAGGAGAGGATTCCTGCGATGATGCCAGCAAAACAGGCCATGGCGGAAAGGATCATGAAAGCTCGAGTGGCATTCCAGTAAGCTAAGTAGGAGAGGACAGCTTAAGAATGAGTCCATGCAAGCTTTTCACAAAAAGGAATTTAATTAGTTTGACTAAGCAGTACATACAGTAAATTATTTTATTTCAATTTCCTGTGAGTCTTTTTTAAATGAATCCTATTCTTGTAAGATCTTTAAGTGTAGCTGAATCTAAAATTGATTCAATTCAACTCAGTGTATATATTTATAGGGTCAATTCACAACAAAGGTCATCTCAAGGAACTTTACAAAAATAATTTAATTTCAATCACATATACATTTCAATTGATCCTAGTTTTGAAATAGAATGTGCTCAATAATGCAGACATTAATGATGAATGTCTGCTATGTGTTTTTGTGTGGAAACAGTGTTCTGAATGATCAGTTTTGTGAATTTTCTGGTTAGTGTAAGAAAAACATCTTTAAAATCATTCCCACTTTAGTCAACCTGATTAGCAAACAACCAAATTAGTAAACAAAACAAGTTCGTATTTCAAACCGTCAACTTAGAGGTTTGAGAGATTTGAAAAGTTAGACTTTCTCTCTTGGGAATTTTTTTTTTCCTTCAAAATCAAGACCTAAATGTTTATCACTGAGAAGAGAATAAGTATTTTCACAATCAGGGTCATGAAAGTTGTGGTTCAAATGAAAATTTCTTGCAGCTGTACTATTTGTTGTTTTAATGTGATGCGCAAACTAATAAACAATTATATAAAAAAAAAAAAAAAAGAAATTCTAATGCTCATTATGCAGATGTTTTGGATTTTTAACATCAAAAATGTCCTTTATGAATCTGAGTTCATAGGTGGAAAACAGATAACATTCAGATGAAGCACAGCATAGTGGCGTAACTCATCGAAGCTGCTTGCTAAATAACATGTCAACAGGAAAGCAGAGATCACATAGACTGGATGAGGATGTGGCTGTCCTTACTCATTGCACTTCTGACAACTTGAAGGACTTTATTTTTATTATAAGATCGTTGGGAAATTATTGCATCACACGTTAAAAGAAAGGACAGTGGATACAAGCATTTCAGGGAATGCACTTAGAACGTCCAACTCACCAATGCTGTCAGTCTGCATGTAGCATTTGCCAGACATGCAGTACCTCCACAGGCCCTGATGGGCAAAGCTGCCCGACAGGCGGTACTGCATCCAGTAGTCTGTTGCTGTTGAGACCACCAGCAAGATGTTTCCCACAATGGCACAAAACAGGCCCCCTCCCATGAAGCTGTACATCATGAGTGACACTAAGGTGCCGGCAAAGGCTTTGTGCACTGCAAAAAAAGTAAAAGTATGGAAGTTATTGATAAAAGTGAACCTAGCAAATGTATGAACTCAAGTTAGATGCAAGTCACGTATTTAAAGACCTTATACTTTGGTTGTTGATAAAATCATTAGAGTTGGAAGTTGATTCGGGTCTTAGTACAGTGACTCATCATTTCACTTAAATATGAGTCGTTTAAGTGGAACCCAGGTGATATCTCAAACTAAACAAAGTATGTTATTTTAAGCAAAGGCTGTTTATGTATTTCCTGAATTAACTATTAACTTTTTTAGTCATCAGTTGGTTAACACTGGCAACTAGGAGAGAGGTAAGATCATGTGTCACTGGATTTCACAAAATCCACACACAATTGGTCTTTTTGAAGTGAAATGGGTCTTCTGAAAGCTAAAATTATGCACCTGATATGAAACCAAGGGTTTTAGGTTTGATGTCCTGTTTTAAATTATTAAAAGCCATTGTTGTACAAGAAATACTGTAATTCTTGAGTGGTATCCATCATTTTTGATCTGACTGTCAAATGTCAAATTCAAAAGCCTTTAACACGTAAATTGTCTCCAAGATAGCATTTTGTGCAACCGGTAGAAAGAAGACAAAGTGGCACACAAGCTATGTAGTGGTCTATGCACTGCTACTAGCAAAACCTTCCATCAGCTTTGGAGTTCCCTATGAACCAACACATGAGGGTTATTTCCCTTTATTTTAAAAACACAGAACAGCATTTGATCAAAATATAAGATACAAAGAACTCATGCATACTTAGAACAAGTTTTTTCTAGTCATTATGCTTCATACTTCGTGCGAAATTCTGGTGCAGAACTCCGGGGAAGTGTTTGCCAATAGAAGAGAAGTAATTATGTGAGTCTTTATACAGTAATAAACCTGAAAATACTTCATGTGTTGAAAAATGCTTTCAGTTTTTACAGTTTAAGGGAATAATATTTAATATATGTCAGGTTTCCCTCTAAGTAAATGTTCTTGATTGAAAAATAAATTATGGGGGCCAGGAAGTGATATTATAGGCAAGAAGTAAGTTTTTTGAAACACCAACAACCTAAAAATAGTAAAAAAAAAAAAATGTCCTCGCAGTTACCATTTGTGATACTTTAACTTGAGGTACAAGACTTAGCATTATTCAGACTTGACAAAGAAAAAAAAATTAAATACAATGAAACATATCAAATGTGAACAGTTGCTGATCAAAAACAAAACAAAAATAACATTTTAAGAAAGTTACGGTACTCAAATGCATAAGCCAGATCATTTTGTGTAAGAAAAGCATAATAATCCATTTTTGGTCAATTCTGTTAAACTGTCGTCACATTTGAAATTTTGCTAACTTACTTGTATAAGGATAAAATAAAATAAAAAAGTGTAGGACTCAGGACATAACTCTGGATTTGCATGCCTTGACTGTGGACTCAACTTGGGAATTTATGCTTTTATTTGGGATTTGACTCAAGGCTTCACTAACTTGCAAGTTACAAAACAGTTTTGTCCCAGTTCTTCAAATCAATTGTGTTATTCAAAGGTAAAACCAAAGCCAAATAGGCAGAGCAGAAGAAAAATTTAGAACTTGGACTTTAATTCTGGTCTTGGTGGTCCTGACTTTAGTCTCGATTCTGGACATGCATGTCCTTACTTGAGATGTGACTGAAGTGAAAAGACATGAGGCTGACTTGTGAGTTTCATCTCCAACACCACACAAAGCTCCACACCGAGTTAACATCATTTCATAATATTTAGACACACATGTATATTTTCATTGTAGACTTCTTATCTCTGCATGTGCTACATTTTTTCATGAGGAAAACCAAGAACACATTATACAAAACTGACAGAGGAGATGCAAAGACTTCCAGCTAAACTCTCAAAAGCTTCTGAAGGCCTTTAGGGCCCACAAGACATGCACCTGTTGGCTTGAGTGGAGTCAGCCATTGTAAAAAGGAAGACCACTCCACATCAACCTACCTGAATTCCTCAGGATATATGAACCCTCTTAAGTATCAGCCCTTCCTCAGGGAGAGAGTGAGAGAGAGTGCAAACCAGGAGTGAGCAAATCGTCAAAGAGGAAGCTGTAGGCTGAATTCCAAAAGGTTATCACCCCAACTTTCTGTTGATGGAGGCAAAATCCTTTAAAACAATCAGCACAGAACAAATGCACTTGAGCTGGTGGGCCACAAGCCACGTGACACATTCACATTGGACTACATGGGAGTCTTTTGGGGAGAGGGGTGAGGGAATGAGGGGCAGGGAGGGGTGACGGTGTGGACACAGGGGAGGCTCTGGGATACGAGGCCATTGCTCTACAGTCCTTGTCTGTTGTTCTATCAGTCATTCTGGAACTGTGGATGTGCAAATGCTTGCAGTACTGCTGTGGTCAATGGAATATGCTGAAGTGCCCAGTTTCTTTTAGTGTAGCTGGGGTGTAGTCACAGAGACACATACACGCTTACAATAGACGCATGACCAACTCGCTGATAAAATTACACACTGCATACAGAAAGAGTTAAACATGTTGACACTTTATAATGATGCTGCACATACCGTGCACTGACAGTAAGAAGGCAGAATAATTATGGACTATTCATCCATCTTTACTGTCTTAGTAGAAATATCATGTGGAGTTGTACGTAAAAATACAACCCAGTTACCATTTAGCAATAACATCAAAAAACAGTAAAGGCAGAAGTTTTTCTGGCAGTTTTAGTAAAAAAAAAATTATGAAGGCTCGGTGCAGGATTTCAGCTCTGATCTGACAACAGTTGTATATGTAGCCGGTAAGGACGTTGCACTAGAAGCATGACAGGGGCGGGGGGTATATAGCTTCTAGTACTGATAATAAATTATTAGAAAAAAATAAAGTCAAACTCATAAACATGACTTTCTCTTCTGGGAAAGAGAGCGTTGTCACTTTTCTCTTACCCATCTCTGACAGCGAGACCCACCCATTATTAGTTTCCACAGGAAGTGAGCAACATGTCAGTCAACTTGTCTCATATAATAGCAACTTGTATTTATAACTTGCTATTCACCTTATTTGTGTCTCATGATAGACCAAGTAAATCTCCTAAACTGGTAGAGATAAAATATTTTGCTCTTCTTTTCTGTACATGTTTCTGTCGTATTCTCTCACACTCAACAGTCTTAAGATAATGTTACCTTCTCTTAGGTCTGGTTCTGCATAGCTGTTCCTCCCCTGCCAATGCTGCTCTTTGTAATCTGTCTTTATTTTTCAAAAGAACTAACTTTTAAACATGCAGAAATTTTTTAATAAAATTTAAGAAACTACGGGACAACTAATTCATTTGGTCGGATTTGAGATTAACTCGCCTTATTTATCTAAAACTGAATTTAGTTTGTTTCTGTAATTTAACCAATTTTACTGAGAGCTAATGGTCATTGGTTTCTAAAACGATGACCAAAATAATTTATATTTTTAAGATTTTTCAACAAGAAAAATGAATATAAAGCACATTAATGAAGGCAAGTATCACCACTTCATGTTTGTTGAAGGTATCAGTTCTAACTGACTGGACATTCACATGAATTCATGACATTCATTACTCCACAGCACCATCTGCTGCGCAAATGTATGAACATCAGCAGCAATGTGTGTTTCAGCAAGCCAGATGAATTTTGAGGCCTTCCATTCCTGATTGATATACTTTATGGAAAGATTAACAGATTATTCAACTTCAGTACAAAACCTTAAATTAGTTAAATAATATCTGATTTTCTGTTCACCTTTAAATGTATTTTCAAGCACTTGAAAAAACAATAGCCTGGATTTACAGTTATGTCAAATTATTTCAGGAGAAAAGTGTTATTTACAGTGAATGCAACAACTGCTGCTGCTTCTAAATGTAAATTTTTCAGTGCAACCCAAGACATTTAAAAATAAAAACAATAAAAAAGCAAACCATTAATCCTTAGTCATTTTGACCAGAGGATGAATTGTCTCAGGAGTTTCTGGGCAACAATAAAATGTCATTTTTTTTTCCATTTTAAGATTTTTATTCAAAAATAGTTGCTGTTGACCAACATCTGATGTTTTGACAGAGAAAACTTTCTTTCTTAAATAATTGGCCACTTTTACAGCTCTTTACCTTCTTAAATGTCTAATTCTGCATTAAATATCTGCAAAAAACAATACTACATGAATAGAAAAACCGACTATATGGTATTACACTATAGCTAATACACACTGCAGGCTAAGGAATGCTTTTAATATATCATATAGTTACCCCAATATCATATTATTACAGTTAAAATTAAATATATAAAAAGTTTCAGTAATATATATATATATATATATATATATATATATTCACCTTATTTGGTAAAGATTATATATATATATATATATATATA
>CAEFZY010057644.1:0-87286 GCA_903066815.1 Brachyrhaphis roseni
TACTACTTTGCACACACTCTGCATTCTCTTGATGAGCTTCAAGAGGTAGTCACCTGAAATGGTTTTCACTTCACAGGTGTGTCCTGTCAGGTTTTTCTACAATCTAATCTACAATTTTCATAGTGATGAAAATAAAGAAAACCTATTGAATGAGAAGGGTGTGTCCAAACTTTTGGTCTGTACTGAATACAATGGCCATAGTATGCTGTTGTACCTGATATCAGTATTGCTAATAATATATTACATAAAATATATATATACTGTGCTAATATTACTAACATGCTGTTAATATTTGTTAAATTTTGTGTTGAAAAGTGTAATTCGTCTGTTTTTTTTTTCTTTTAACTTAATTTGGAGTTGTTTATAATGTAAGATATATATATATATAATTTTATTTTAATCTTTAAAATACCAATATCAGTTGTAATTAAATACCTAATTAATTAAATTGGCATTCATTTAAATAAATTGGTATAAAATGTAGAAAATCTTTCTTTTTTGTGTCCGATTACATCATTTTAAATCAGATCAAATGCTTTTAGCTACTTTTTACTTCAATGTGACATTTTTTCCTCACTGTCTTACATAAAATTAGACTCATTTTTTCAATTTTTTAGGCCAGATGAGATTACCAAAATTATTTGAGTTTGCTAAATCTCAGAATATTGTTTAATTTTTTTATTATTATTATTTAACAAACAAGTGGAAGAAAGTTTTGTGACAAAATGGGGGGAAATTGTGTGAATTTTCCCAAAAAGTGGGCAATTTTTCTCAATGTGTAAAGAAAGTGTTTTATAAAACCTGCTTTGACATTTTGTGACGTTTTTCTTCATGGCTTTTAACGGAAGCCCAACAGTTTGGCCTCCAGCAGGTAAATGGCGCCCTCTGGTGGTTGCAGCTGAGACGGACGTCATCAGGGGATTGGAAATGGAAAACGTGTCAGCTTGAACAAACAAACAAACCCTGGATTTAAAATTCAGGAGCTTCCAGAATTGGGATGTGCTCTGTGTTCATGAGGATGATGAGTTGGGCAGAACAAGGAAGCAGCAGCAGCAGCGGTGGGAGGGACGCAGAGGGAAGAGGAGAGGCGTCACCTGTACGTGAAACGAACACCTGTTGCCCGGTGGGCTCTTCTTAAAGACGCCTGAGAAAAGAAAAGGTTCGTGTTACAGCTGGGGATCCCGGTGGTTTTTGTCGATTAAAGGAACAAAACCTTCATTCTGCTCGGTTTCAAACCGTCGCTCCAGTTGGACCGGAGGGAACATGTAGAGGATTTATTCTTAAAGGGAATCCACCAGCGAACCACAGGTAAGGTTAAAAACACGATAAAAAGTGTTTAAATGTTGATAAATCAACCATACTGAGCTGTGTGTGGCATGTAGACCATTTAAACTAAACTTTCTTTGGGTTATCATAATGTTAAAAGCGACAGTTTTATATATATATTCTTAATATAAATCCTCAAGCCTCCTGTTTTTTCTCCTTTACTAACTGGGTCAGCACTTTGGACTCATAAAGGCAAGATAAGGACCTAATTACTGATAAGCTGGAACATAATAGCGACTCTTTTCAAATGGCGAACGAGTCGCAGCTAGCTAGCATTTAACTAGCATTTACCGTTGGGCGAACGTTCGGACGTTAGCTAGACGTTAGCTTGATATTCTTCGATTGTTCAATGGTACGGGAGGGCGATGTGGACGTTTTATCGCGATATTTGGTGGTACTATTTTGATAAAAGGTAAATGACACTATTTCTTTTTAAATTAAAAAAGAAATAATTTTTCTATTTCTTTTTAATTTAATTTCAATTAAAATTTTAATTGAAATTTCTTTTTAAATTAAAAAAGAAATAGTGAATGCATAACCACAATCATACTTCACAAACATAAATACTGCTCTTAAAAGTATATATTAATTTGTAATTAGCTTCGTTTGGACGCCATAAAGAAATGTGATTTGTGTTACTAAAATGCATTTAATCATATTTATTTGTCCGAATAAATTCGTCCGAAAGTTGGGCAGACGTTAGCTTGATATTCTTCGATTGTTTAATGGTATTGGTGGGCGATATGGACGTTTTATCGCGATATTTTGTGGTACTATTTTGACAGATGAAGTCACTATTTCTTTTTTAATTAATTGTATGGTTTGGGCCTGCATGACAACAATCATACCTAACAAACTCAAATACTGCTTTTAAAAATACATACTAGTTTGTAATTAGCTTCTTCAGGATAGTGTAAAGACGTGTAATTTGTGTCACTGGAATGTATTTAATAATTTTTATTGACATCTGTATTGAACAGTGGAGAAAATAGAAAAAAAATGATCAAAACAACACTTTGCTGTTTTTAAACCTCACAATTGGAATTTATGTGAAAAGAAATTAAGATTCTTATCATGCCAAGAAATTTATCACGATAAATTCTAAGCGATGCGATAAATGCCAACCCCATTTAATGGTGTTTCACTTTGACATCTGCCTGAATGTCGTCTGCTAACAAAATAATGACTTTAACGCCACTTTACCAAATGACATTATCACTGAAACTTTTATTTGAAAAGTTTAAGTGGTTTAAAGCATTAATTTTAATTAGTGGGATGTAATAAGACATCCATTATTTTATATTAATTAAAAATATAAAGGAAAACCTCAGCATTTTATAACAGTAATGCTTAGGATCAGAACTAGGCTAATGATCTCTACTTAAATTTTTTTACTAGAGTAATAAGCATCCATCAGCCCATTTAATTCAATATTTTTTAAATGGTATTAGATGGACAAAAACTATTCTGTTTTTGTCCATCTAAAACAGAATAGTAATTTAACATAAACAATCTGTGAAGTGCTTGGAAAATACCAAATTTAATTACCTAAAAATATATTTTACAGTGTTTATCAGGGGCTGAAACCTTTATGATGTATTATTGATAAACTGAACTATAAAATGTTCAATATAAAAGTTTTTTTTAGATTGCAAACTTTCAAAGTAAATGCATATAAACGAAAGGTAATTTTTGGATTTTTTTTTTATTTTTGCCTTCCCAAATAAAAAAAATTTGTTTGCATTAATATGTATTTGTCTGTAGTGTTGAGTCGATCTTCATTTATCTTAATTTTCCAGCGTTAATTGGTAAAAATGACCATAAAGTCCCCAGATGAGCCCCGTTTAACAATTTCAGAAACTCTCTCGTCGGTTTTTATCGAGCCTCTCGACGCACCAGCTGGGCTCCCGGTTTAATGGATAATTTTTCCCTCTCACCAAGTTTACGCAATCAGAAAAACGAACTCAGTGGAAATTAATTAACCTGAGACGGAGAAGAGCCCGTATGGTGCCTCTTGATCTGCAGCAGTACCGTAAACACTTCATTTTGACGACTAAAGCAGAATGAAGTGGAATTAAATCACCAATATAACAAAGGTCACATTAGCCCATTAGCTGCTGGTGTCAAAATATTGACAGGAGCTCTTTAAAACCTTGAGAAACTGGAATTAAGGATTTTATAAAAGCTTCACCTTGCTTCTTGGGCTACAAAACATGGCTGTTCAAATATTATTTGTTCAGGAAAAATGTAATTTTAGGCATTAGTAAAGCTTTACAGAGATGAGCTTGTGGCCTTGAGCAGTTTCATATTTGAGCTCTCAGGATCTGAAGAAGAAGGCTCTGATTTTAAATTAAAACCAATTAATTTCTGGGTTTCTTCTCAAACACCCTGTGGCTGAAATATGAAAATCCTAATCGTAATAATCTCTAAATATTTCATACAACAGTTTCGCCTTGAATCAGTTCTGAGGTGAGTTTTGCAATGCAGATCAAAAAACAGACAATTATTTTATTCAAACGATGAGATACTGTTGTTGTCTGCACGCAGTGGCACGTTCTACCAATGGAGCTAGAACTTTTGTCTCAAAACAATCTTCTATTTCTTGCTAAAAATGTTACTTGTAAGTTATTTTTGTCTTATGTCAAGGGTACTAAGATATTTGCACTATAAACTAGACAGAAAAACTTGGTGAGATTTTGTGATTTTTGCAGTGCAAACCGCCCCACACACTATCCACATTGTCTGGATTGTTAGTTTTACTATTTTCTTCACTCTTTGTTCAAATAAAGCATCAATAAATATCAACCAATTTGAAAATATGACTAGATGCAGTTACTCTGTGCAACTTGGTGATATAAATAACTTTTTAAATATAATTAATGTTCTAAAGAAGCATTTTACTAATGGGAATGTTTTTCCAAGAGCAGCATTTTTGTCACAGCCACACAGTTATCTAGAAAGGTGTAATAATTAGTCACAATTTACCACAAAATATTGTGATAAAACTTTAAGTCCATGTTGCTCGCCCCAGACAAAGGTTGCAAATTGAAACCTGTTGTCTGCTTTTTTGAGTAAAGTCGTCTTCTTCTCTGATTGGCCTTTCAGCTCATGATGGGACACGACTCGTTTCACTGTGGATAAGGACACTATGACTAGCTTCCAGATTGTTTTTTGTTTTCGCTTTAAGGTTTATTAAAGGTTGATACAGAAGACACTGTAAATGGGAAAACAATGGAGTAGGTTTTAGTAGTTGTAGGATTTGTCTTTGGTAAAAGATCATGAGCCATTTCTGCTGCTAGCGCACATTTGTTTTGGTTGTATTTACCCAGAATGCCCTGTACTGTAGTCCACTTCCTGCTTCACATACGCATTCAAACGGCACCAGACTTCACTTCAACAAAATCGAATCAAGACCGAGGTTTGTAAGCGGACCAGATTTTGCTTTTTTGAGTTCGATTACGTGTTCACACCTCCACAAATGAACCAAACTTTCTTGGCAAAACAACTAGACTCTGATTAAACTGGCCGACCAGACGGTGTTGGTGTGATTGCACCCTTATTGCAACAGAAAGAGAAGCAATTCGTGACCACTGTAGAGTTACAGAATGACTTTGTGACATTGGTTTGACCTCCATATTGCTGCTCTTTACTTTCTAAGCCAGAGCTTTACAGTCACTCCATCTATGGGGTCAACAAGACATTGTGGCGTTCACCTTGATTCCCAGAAAAGATGCCAAATATTTGCACTCCAAGCGTTTGTATGGCCACTAAAGTGGAGCCCTCTTTATTTCGCCTGGCCTATTTTCCCCCTAAGTGCACATCAAACCGAGCCAGACGGAGAGTACCCATTGTGATGGAAGGAGCGTGTTTGGATTTATAAAAACTAGCCTTTCTGACACATGTGCAAGGATGGGGGGAAAAATAAGATGTAGATTAACAGGAGCCAGGCTGAATAAAGTAAGCTCCCTGGGGAAAACTCTTATCACGGTAACAAAGACGAACCGGGTTGGAGCCGGGTGAATGCCAATGAAGAGCATTTCATTTTTTATTTCTTCTTGAGAGAGATGGCTGACAGTCGATGTTCCAACATGACATTTTACAGCCTCAAACGTTCTAGTGATGGAGAGTTTGGCAAAGAATGACATGAAACTTTAAATACAAGATGGAGTAGGAAGCTGTAACAGATAAGGAGGAATTTGAGGCCAAATTTAAAAATGTATATTTTGACATTTTTGAGTCTTTGACCTTTCATATGTAAAGCATGTGTTAAACGTTTTGAAGTTGGGTGCTGCTAGTTCTTCACATTCATGATTGGCAGGCAAATACTGAAAAGTAACTACTTTTTTTTTTTGCCTTGTCATTAAGTTCTCTCCTAAAAATAGTTTTTCAATCTGAAAATATATTCTTTGCTGCACTTTGTTTTGAAATTGGTAAAATTTAACTTTTCATTCGCTTAAATTTTTTGTTGCACGCCTCAACCACTACATTGATCAAGATTTCCTTAATTTAAGGAAGGAAATCTTCCTTAAAGGAAGATTTTAAACCTTGTGAAAAGTTTTATTTGCACAAGTTTTAGGGTTACGCTGATATAGCGACCACTATACCAGCAAATTTGCTCTGATATAACGAGAGTAATTTTGCTCCAATTTGGCTCCAAATTTGTTCAATCTTGTGCAAAGTTTTATTTGCACACATTTTAGGATCCACCAATTTGCTCTCACTGATATAGGGAGAACAATTTGGAGGAGTCCTAGGATTAAACCTTGGGGTACTCCAAGTTGTCTTTACAAATTATCTGGCATCTAATAAACCATTTGTGGAAAGTTTGTCTTAAATCGAACAAATGGTTTATTAGATGCAAGCTAATTTGTAAAGAGAACTTGGAGTACCCCAAGGTTTAATCCTAGGACTCCTCCAATTTGCTCTTCCTATTTCAGGTTATAACAAGAAAAAATAAGATTAGTTACCAAAACTACGCTGCTGAAACACAACTCTATGTTTCAATGTCACCAGCTGACTTTCTTCAGCTGAACAGAATCAGTTGTTCACATTTTCCTTTGTATTTTCTTGTAGAATTTATCTCCAAATTATTTGCAGAAAATCTTCCTATTTGTCGTTTAATTTTCGTGGAGCGTGTCCAAAACAAGTTAAGCTAGAAGATAATTTTTCTCCAGCTTTCTGATCATTCCAGGTAATCAGAAAAACGGAGTAGGAAATAAAATCCAATCGAGTGATGAGTCGAATCTGTCATCTTTTCTTTCTTTCTCTAAAAAGACAGAGTTCGCTAATGGGGGGTTTGCGTTTGGGGCATTTAGTGATCACAAAATCAGCTCCCAAAATGATAAACGGCAATAGCTTCAGTGCTTTTCCTGGCTTATCTGGGGGAATATTTGGGTTAAAGACGATAATCCTTAAAAGCCACAGCCGTACTTTGCGCTTGGTGCTTCTCAATCCTTTCTCTCTCTTTTTTTTTTTTTTTTTTTTTAACAGAATTGTGTCAGAACCATTAACATTTATGAAGTTAAATCTCCTGCCTAACAAATTAGCAACTCTGTTAACTCATCTTCTACATTGCTGCTGATTTCCACATCTTAGAAAAATAAAAAGGTTTTTACATCTGCTGATTCTCTGGAGTATTGAATCAAATTCTCAAACTCAAATTTTCTTTCCTCACATTTGAGCTTTAATGTTGAACAGAGCACGCTATGTTTAATTTAATTAATCAGTTAAAGTACAATCTATTCACCATTGATTTAATTAAGCTAAAGAAACAAATCTTCTTAAAAAACCCATTAACACCAGTTTCACCCTCAGTCTCTTTTCTTTCCTAATAATGGTTTTATCTGGCCCAGTTGTTTTTAAATGTTTAAATTTAAGACTTTTAAACATTACATGAAATTAAGTAAAAATGTTAAAGTTAAATTTTAACCATAAAATTTTCGTTTGGTATTAATAAAGTATTTTTGAATTTGATTATAGATTCAAAATGATGTTTGACATGAATGAAAAACGCCCACATAAAAAAATAAAGTGACAATAAATATCCGGAAAGAAAAATTAAAAGCGTTTAATTTATAGAAACACATTTTGTAATTTGACAATGCGATCAGGAGAGGAGGCGTCGGAGGGACCTGATCGACCAATCAGAGGTGGAGTCAGGAGAATGATGTCATGCTTACATCATAGCCAGTCATCAAAATTAGCCTTTTGGTTTTTAAGTAATTGTCAGATTGGCCTTCAGGTTCTTTTTAGTCGCAGGGTTTCTTGCATTGGAAGTCTCTCTTTTTATTGTTTAATCATAAATATTTGAATTAAACATGTAGTAAAATGTTATTCTGGTATTTTGAAGGTCACTACTGTGGATAATGGCTCTGATTGTGGTTTTCTGGAATGGATTTGTAACCATTTCCAGTTTAATATGTCTTAATGATTTTGTTTGTCGTTTGTTCGTAACATTTTTTAAGATCCAGATATGATATTTACTTACTGATTTTAATGACTGCATTTTTGCAAGTATAATTATGTTTAATAACTAGTGACTGTATTAAGTTTTTATAGTGTGAAGCAGAGTTTAGATCTTTTAGATGAAAAGTCACAGTTGCTGTTATTTATCTCCATATTTAAAACTTTTGATCTTGATCATTTTTAACGTTTCACCCGAGTTGTACGTCTTTTTTACCTTTTTCCAAGTGTTTTCTGTTTCTGTACAGAGGTTAATGTCCAATTCTGTTTCTGGCAGATAGAAATGCTCCACATCCTCTGAGGAAAAGTTCAGTGCTTCGTTTTCCTTAAAGGGTTCGGCCACCGCCCGAGTAAAAATCGATAATCTGGCATGGCGTAAAAAGAGCTTCTTCCTGGAGGAGAAACTCAATTTGATGGGAAAAACATTTGTTTCCCTGATAAATCTGAGCTTCAGTCCTGATTATTCAGCCTGTCTCCTTACGCAGATGGAGAAGGCCGCAGCAGAATCTCAACAGCATGCCTGTCACTGACATTTCTATTTCTGTCAGGTGATAAATCAGTGAGAGACAAGCTGCTTTGCTGTGGGAGCTACCTGCTCATTCATTATATCTTTAGAGCGAAGTGCCGGCGCCGCAGCTGCGCTATCGGTGTCAAGACGGAGGCAGAATACGTCTGAGGGAGAATCTCTGAGTCACCATGGCGTCCAAACAAAACGGCCGTGCGTTTGTTTGGCAACTCTCACAGTTTTTAGTTCTGATTTAATGACAGGAAATGTCCTGCAGCTTAATGAGATTTTTTGGTGCCTTTTATCTTTCCTCTCGCTGTTTTTGCCTCTGTCTGTCCCTCGTATCTTCTTTATTTTTTATTGCTTTCTGTTTTGCCACAGTTCTGACCAATAAAGCTGCGAGAAACCGATTTATTTATCTGGAGCTGTCAGTTGTTTTTTCTTCTTCTTCTTCTTATGCTTCCTTACAACTTTTATGTGTAGTTGTGTGTTTGAAAAAAGCAAACTCTAGCTTCACCACACATTTTTTTAGTGTTTGTTCAAGCTGGCTTTTCAAAGTGATGCGTTCAGGCATATTTGTGGAAAGTTGAGTGGAAGAAAAAGCTGCGGTGGGGGGGGGAAATCTGCAAAAGGAACAAATGAAGATCTTAATGATGTATTTATAAAGTACTTTGAAAGCAACAAGCACCCAACAAAGAATGAAAAAAAACATCATTTATAATACTTTTTTTATGTTTAGTATTTTGGGCTTTTTACCTTAAACTCCATCCAAATAGTTACAGATATTGATAAAATAACATAAAAAGCCAGGAATCTTGATGTTTGGTGCATTAAAACCAACTAATATTACTTTCAATGCTACTAGCCGTTGTTAGCATTGTTAGCTTGCAGAAACAATGGCGTACTCTCTGGGTACTCCGGCTTCCTGCAGTCCACAAACATGACCACTAAAGTGATCAATATATTTGAAGCTCTACCTTTCTCCTTCCACTCAACTTTCCATTGCAACACTCTATTTTTATTACTCCTCTTTAAACTAAAAACTTCTGAGAAATTGAATTTTGAGTTTTCAAAAGCTGTAAACTTCTTTTTGAAAATTAACAGAAATAAATGAATAATTGTCTGAACTTTATAACCATATGGAACTTTTGCTTTTTGAAATGAATTACTGACTTATTGTCAAACGCTCCAAGCTGAAGAAAGACACTAAGTGAAAGACTGCCAGCCTTGGAGTTGCAGTTTTTTTCTTCTTCTTCGTCTTCTTCGCAGCAGAAGCGTAACGTTGCGGCTAATCTCGACTGCCTTTGTCCACTTTAAATCAAATGCAGTTTGTTCAGCATAAAGTTTTCCTGTGAGGCGGCGAGAAGCCAGGCAGGTGAAGGACTGTGGATTGGTGTGTTTACGCTCCAGCTGACGCTGATGAACAGAACGGCTGCAGATTGAGTTTTAACTTTCACATTAATTCTGGGGAAAGTCTCGCACGCCGTTTGCTGAGGCGTGGGAGCGGGTTGAGCGGAGCACGGCGACTGTTGACAGCCGGCGTAATTGTTTTGCACCGGTTCAGACTTTGCCCCGGCCCTAAAGATGAAGACGGCCATAAAAACTAGCGTGGGAGTGGGAGTGGGGACTGAAAATAGGCTCTGCACGGCCGCTGCCTGGGCGGTGGAGTGCGGCTGATCGCAATCAGGAAGTGGAGAAATCACTGAGAATGTGGCAAGCTGATCGTTCATATTTATTTGACTTTAATGCATGATTATGTCGATTGATTTTAAGATGCTGTCCTACACTAAAAACAAACAAAACGCTAAATTTGACATCTTAAATTTACCTGCCTGGTTCAAGCCTGACTCTAGTCCAATACTCAGCAGGGTGAACATTTATCAAGATAAATTTCTTATCTTGGGTATTTTTGTCGTTGTTACAATAGATTTCAATTAATGATGATCAATCCACCCAAAATATGTCCTTTTTGTTCAGTTTTTCTTTTTGTCTTTTTTGCACAAAAAAGACAAAAAATTTTTAATTTGAAAATCAGTCTTATCAATTTTCCAATTGAGGCTGGTATTGGCAATATAGATTCAATACCAATACTTTGTGCAAAAACTTTTAGTTTGCCTGTTAAATAGACAAAACTAATATTTTCACTAGAAACTACACCAAAACTACTTGGTAAAATTGAGTGTTTTTGCAGTGTAGGAGCCTGAAAACCAACATCATCTTCTAATTTTGCACTAAGAGCTGAAACAGCTGGTGGTACGACCTTTCATAGTGGGAACAGATGGTTGCTTACAGCTGCAGCTTTTATTTTTCTAACAACTTCACAAATATTCAGGATGTGTGACAAATACGTTCAAAGCTTTGGTGTGTCCCAATCTAGACCGAAGGAAAATGTTTTAAATCAAAAATTCATCGTACATTTGAAACACTGAAGCAAAACTGAACCATTTGTTGGACTTTATTGATACGGTTGTCCTTGACTGCAAAGCCTTCAGCCAAACACCTTTAAATAAAACACGTGACTCCAGAGATTTATTTGGCATTTATACCATTGGGTTGTATAAAAGGGAGAGTCAGGCCAGGCTTTCTGGCTGCAGAAGCTGCTCTTCCCATTTGTGTAATGATATGGGATGAGTTCCAGTTATCGGAAAACTATAGAAAAACCCCCGAGTTCTCTTCTCTCCCCTTCCTGTAAAACGATGACAGAACTGACAGCTTGGTTAGAGTCGTCTTAGGTTGGAAAGCTGTCCCAGATGGCTGTCATCTTATGTGCAGCCAAGGAAGTAATGGGAATGTGACAATTGTGTGTCTTTTGCCAACAGGCTGAACATGCTGCAGGTTGTTTGACTGACAGATATGGGGTCAGGAAGATCATACTGGCAGACTTTCGCTGCAGTTGTACTCATTTGCCACTTTTGTAAGTATCTCTTTATTGATACCAGTGGATATGTTGTAGATATAATACCTGGATACCCTAAACTAGCCTCTCATTTCGCTGCTTATGAACTTTTTAGTGACCACTGATGGTGGGAAGTCAGAGGTCCGTGGAAAGGTTGGAGGCTGGGTGGATCTGGAGTGCAGTTTTCCACCAGCAGGGCGGCGCTCTGGGTCATCAGCAACCAAACACGTGGTGGAATGGGTGCGGCAAGGCGTTGACATTCCTGTCCTGATGAAATTTGGATCCTACACACCCCGAGTCCATCCAGATTTTGAAGGTGAGCGACACTTATTAAAGTAATTTGTTGCTTAAAAAAGGACAATAGATGCAAAACGAATATTAGAAAACTGCTGAAAAAGTTTTCAGACTGAACATTTGAACCTCATCTTTGACTGAAGAAACATCAATTCTGCATGAGAGGTTAGTGGTACATTAAGATCTAAAGAGTTTTAAAGAGAAAAGTTCTGAACCAACAAGTTTTATATAGTGATACAACATGCTAACAGTTGCTTGGTGCTAGCATGTTAGATAAAACCTACTACTGTATTATTGTTAGCTGCTAACATTAGCTATAGTGTTAATGTTGGTATACTTAACAAGTAGTAACAAAGCACTGCGTTCCTTTTTCTTCTGCATATCAGGCATACATTTAAGATTTAGTGCATTATGTTTACAACTTAACTAGAGTTAAACCAATGGTAGCCATTGTTAGCGATCAGCTTTTTGCCCTCCAGTAGCGGGATCGGGCCGGATCTTGCTCGCTTGACATCACGTTGCAAGGGGTCCATATTAGTTGCTAACTGGTAGCACTAGCATGTAGCCTTACGTGAGCTATCTATAATGCTAGCATCTTACCTGCGGACCTGTACTTATTCGCGAGTTAGTTCCCTGTATGCTAATGGGTTTTTTTTGTTTTTAGAAAATAAAATAATAAACGTCAGCATGAACATTTTAGCTTTTAGACCATTTTTTATTCTCAGATATTTACACTCTGCTTTAATATAACAGGGTGACTCTTTTTACCAACCAGATGGAGACTTTGTGCTTTATTTAGCTGTAAACCATTCAGAAACAAAAGCTTAAGCTTTGTCAGCCATATAATACATAAAATTATTGAATTAAGTAACATTTTTGTGTGATATTCTAACTTTTAGAGATACACCTGTTTGAAGAAAAGGGTTAGTTGGAGGACATGTGGACATGTTTTGAAATTTGAAGATGTTTATTGTAATAATCTCCATAGGCAGTTTTAGAAACTGAAATTTATGCATGACTGTAAAAATGGTCATAAACCCTTCCACAGAAAAACTCGTGGTTCCCTGAGGAAAGTTTTTTTTCTGTTTGCCAGCACGCTGATGTCTGCACTTAGCACCATGCTTGAAATATAATTATTCCTGCCAGCATTATTATAATGTTTATGTGTGAAAATGTTCTCTCGTTAAAGGCAATACAGGCAGTGAAGTGACTGCGCATGTGGCTGGAGTCAAAAATGAAACGAGACTCTTGTTCTCGGATTTCATTGTGCGCCACACCTTGGTGGCCTTTCAAACAAACTCTCGCATTGCATCACCGCTTATTGTTCACAATCGAAGCCGCGGCACGGCGAACAAAGACGGTCGGAGGTGAAAAAAGAGCCTCAATGGGCGAGGGCTACCTTTGTTTAGCTTTAAAGTCACAAACAATGGGACAAATGTGGACAAAAAGAGCTTGTCTGGGTGGCTCAGATCTTCGCTTTTGTTCAGGTCCAGTTTTTTGCGCTGTGGAGATTCCTGTCGAGATTTTCACTCTGAACTTGTGCAGGGTTTTTGTTTTGGAAATCCAACAAAAACACAAATCTTACCAAGTATTTTTGGTCTAGTTTCTAGTGCAAATGTCTTAGTTTTGTCCTAGTTCAAGTGTAGTAACTTATAAGTAACTTTTTAGCAAGATACACAGGTGTGTTTCAAATCAATAATTCCTTTATATTGATTAAAAAAAGTTCTAGTTCCACTGGCAGATAAATTAACTTATATGGGAAAAAATGACATGCTATAAGTGAAATAAACTGCCAGTGGAACTAGAACTCGGTTGCTATGTGACGGGCTGGGGTTGCTAGGCAACGGCGCAGTGGAACGTTCTACCAATGGAATTAGAACTTTTTCATAAATATTAAGAAATTATTTACTTAAATTATTTACATAAATATGACACACGACACTATTAGATATCCAAAGAAGGTTTAGTACAAAATGAATGACTAAAGGTATGGCGTTAGGAAGAGAAAATTACCGGTACACTGCAAAAACACAAAATCTTGCCAAGTAATTTTGTTTAGTTTCTAGAGCACACGCCTTAATACACTTGAAATAAGACAAAACTAACTTTTCAGCAAGATACAAAAGCTTGTTTTAAGTAAATAATACCTTAATATTGATGAATAAATATTAGATCCATTGGTAGAACATACCAATGGATGGGTTACGCCGTTACCTAGCAACCCCAGCCACGCCAAGCCTGTTACCTAGCAACCCAGTCCTAGTTCCATGGGCAGATTATTATGTCAGTTTTCCTATATTATAAGTCAAATATTCTGTCCATGGTACTAGAACTTTTTCATCAATGTTAAGGAATTATTTTCTTTAAACACGCCCCTATATCATACTAAAAAGTTACTTGTAAGTTACTTTGTCTTATTTTGATATTTGCACTATTAACTATACCAAAATTACTTAGGATTTTGTGTTTTTGCAGTGTATGTTCTGCCACATCAGGCAAAGTTCTAACTAAAGTGCAATTTCTTTTAAAAGCCTGAAGTATGTTGGAAAAAAACTTCAGAGTGAAATTAATTGGTACATTTTAACACTCAGGTGGGAGGTAAGCAGGCAACAAACTGGTAGTAAGTATAGCTTTTAACCTAATTCGTTTATTTCCATCAACATGAAAACCGAGGAGGTGTAGCCAGCACCGATTTACATTTGACTGCATAATTACTGCTCTCTAAATTTTCTTCAACACCCGTCTTGCTCCCTGTTGCATCACTCATTACATGCTGTGCAACTAAAGGCAGTTCTCACCCACACCGATTGATTTTTACATCCAGCTGAGACATCTGATATGTCTAAGTTTAAGAGAATTTCTTCAGAAGAATGGAAAACAGATCTAAGGTGATATAATCTGATGGACGTTTAAATTTTTTATCAGAACTGAAGTTGTATTCGACAGCAAGTCTACCTGGGTGAAAAATGAGCATGAAGATGTAGTTTTATTCTTTTCTGTTATTTTCCAAAATCATGCCCTTCTTTGAACTATGTAGTCGCTCAAGAATGGTAAATAAGGGTGGGAAAAATTAGTTTTTACCTCCTTTCTTCCAATTTATTTTCCTTGCAATTTCTATATTTGTTGATGTAGTTGGTATTAATTAGTAATCAATTGTTGTATTTGAAAAAAATAAAAATAACGGTCTAAATTAGGGATACAGTTTTCTTTACTAATCGATCTGATGCAGATAAACTCTGCTGAAATGAATTAAAATGTTTCTTTTTTTAAACACAGACATAAATGTACTGAATTAATAACTTATTTGATAACTCTGCACCAGTACAGCACACTTAGATACACCAAGAACTTCAGACATGTTAAAACAATGCTCTGCAATTAGGAGAATAAAATAACAGGCAATGTGAAATAAATAATAAAGAAACTGACCAAAATAATTGGTTTGACTACTTTGGTCAAACATGAGAAAATACAAAAACAAACTTTATTTCGAATGGTTTAGGAAGCACAATTAGAAACTGGAAATGTGAAATAAATGACAAAGCATGACATTGTTCAGAGCAGAAAGCATAAAATTAGGCTGAATAGATCTGCCATCATGGCTCACCAGTACCCTATCTAGAATTTTTGTAAATAACCACCGAAATTAAGAATACTTGTCTGAAAATGTCTGTTTAAGTTTGGACTCTAGTGGGCTGCATACAATTGTACTTTACACTTTTATTTGTTAAAGTATTGAAAACTTTTCACCAATTCCTCCCATATCACTTATGCATTATTTTGCTTTGGCAAATCAAACTAAAATCCCCCAAAATTAGAGTTTTATTGGTTGTAAAATGTGAATAATGAATAATTTTGCAAAGTAATTGGAACAAATGTTTTCAAATATTTCAGTATTTAGATCACGATATTTCACTTGTGTTGCATATCCACATTTCTAGTATATTGTAACAGTATTCTCAGATTTATCTCTTGTGCTAACAGAAAGTAATGTGCCGTAATCTCCGCCATTAGTTTTGTTTGTCAAAGGATCAGGACCTGCTTTTAGTTTGAGTCACAGCCTTTCCCCTCTGAGTGGGGAGCCACTCCCACTCCCAGCCTCCACCAGGAAACCCGATGCTGACATTTACATAGCAGTAAAGTCAGGGTGAACCTTAGCTGATTGGCTGAATTATCAAAAGTGGGAGCAGCAGCCACTTTAATTCCAGCGCAGGCTCGTAAAAGACAGTCGGCTTTTGCTGCTGATTCAGGCGACAATCTGCAGCATAAATCATCGTCCATGTCAGAGGAAGCAAAGCAATCTGCTGGTTGCTTATAACCTTAAAATTTGCCTACCTTTTGAATGACAAATTACACGTTTCTGCACACCTTACTCATTCCACGTCTTTAAATGGACAAGCTTGGTAACAACAAGCAGAAAACCGTTTCTCCACCGATTCAAAGGGCTTGAAAAAGATGCTTTGTCCTCGCTGATGCTGAGCTTGAGTTTTCGCACAGGTGCAGCATGGGAAACCTGGAGTCTTTAGTGTTGAAATGAGCAGTGTGCATTTCAACCCCTCAGGCGTGTTCTCAGGTGTCAGAGCAGTTTGGCTTCAAGAGCCAAACTGCCTCCAACTGATGTTTGGCTGCTATGATTCAAATGCAAGTTATCCAAGTGAATCAGTCTGCAGAGGCTGACGTTTCGGTTCCATCTCTGCCCCACATTAGTGGTTTTTCCATGTTTTTTTGTGAAGTGGGTTTGTGTAGAGTAGTAATGAGAAGTCAGTATCTTAGAGGCATTAGGCAAGAGTCTCCTAGGGAAGTCAAATAGTGAAACTGATGGCTAATCTGAGTCAATAAGTCAAAAATGGATGATTGTCTGAAGTATTATCTTCAAATTGAAGCTGTATCTCAGTGAGTTTCATCACTATAAAAAGGCATAGAAATATTTATAAAACTTCACAACTATCTAGTACAATATGCACTTTTTGATGAAACTGCTAGGTAAATTTTATATTTTTGTTCTTCTACTCTCTTACATTATCCCACTTCCTATGACTTGTTAGCTTAGCTGTTAGCTCTGATGTTAGCCAATCAAGCTAAAAATTATACAAACTGTCAGCTTAATGGTCTGAGAGTTCGGGTAGCTGTTAACTTGGCTAGATGTTAGCATCAGTTGCTAAATTTGATACTTGTTAGCTCATGTAGCCTGTTAGTTTCAGTGTCAGCTTGTATACCTGCAGCTTGAATTAATGATATCTCAAATAGCTGTTAGCTTGAGTAGTTGTTAACTTGGCTAGAATGTTGGCATGAATTGCTGAATTTGAGTACTTGTTAGCTCAAGTAGCTTGTTAGCTTATACACCTGCAGCTCAAATTCATGATGGCTCAAGTAGCTTGTTAGCTTGTATAGCTGCTAAATGAAATAGCTATTATCTTGAGTAGCTTGTTAGCTTCAATGGCAGATAGCTTGCTCCAATTAATGATAGCTCAAATAGCTGTTAGCTTGAATAGTTGTTTGGTTGAGTAGCTGTTAGCTTAACCTAGAATAATTTCTCCCTGTTTAAGAAAATGGTTGGATATGAAGATGTATCTCTCTCTTTTTTTTTTTTGTCCCTCAGAGCCAATTCAAGCTTATTTTATTTCCATATACTCCTAGTTTTGTTTTTTTTTTAAATTATATTTTTGACTGTTTGAAAACCTAAAAAAGGATTTGTTGGCGTTCCCCCTGCGATGTGAAGACAGCTAGCAGAGGTCTAAGTGTTTGTTGTTGCAGAGCAAGTGATCAAAGCATTAATGTCAGCTCTGTGGACAGGAAACAAAGTCCCAGGTTGGCACCGTGCTTCTGCTGACTTTATTAAAAGCAAATACAGCTGTATAAATGTGCTGTCCCTCTGAAACCAGGAGCAACTTTAAACACGGTTAAAGTGCTTCCTTCCCATGTGGACAAACATGATAGCCTGGTGCTGGGGTTGTTCAGCGGAGCATCAAGTTAGGCCTCTTATTTAGATTTAGATGAATTGCTTTAATTCAGATTTCCAGCCGTGACACGGTAATCCTGCGTAAAGCCACAAGCAGGACGGAGCATAACCCAAAACCTGAAAGCATCTCCTCCACTTGCCAAGAGCTGACGACATATCTTCGAGATGATGTGGGCTCTCTGCCCGTGGATATCACATTTTCAGGGACATAAATGTCTGAGGCTCTCAAAATGGTATTGAATTTAAATAATTTTTGTCTACAGGCTCTTGTCAAACCAAACATGACACTTTGTGGATGATTTCCCTAAAGGCTTCTTTTTATAATTTGAAAACTTCATTTCTGAAATGTTACACATCCATTTTGGGAGATGGGAAAATCAATATGTCTGACGCGTCTTTCGCTCTCAATAAAATGTTATAAAATCACAAGCCGTGGTCTTTGCAGATATCCCTTTTGTCAGCATTGTTCCGACTCGTTTGGGTGCTTTATGAAGGACATCAAACTGGAACTGAGAAGAATGGGAATATTAACTTTTTCCTGATAGTCACCCCTTGATAAAAATGCCTCAATAAGTTACACAGATGATGATGGTGATGATATTCCCTCTGCTGGCTTTTGTCTTTTAAGAAAGAACATCATTATAATTCATGCTCTAATCTTTAAAAGCAGTTCCTTTCTGAATTATTTTCTTTACTTTTGGAGAGTTTCACTCCATGGTTTTGTGTTTCAGTCTCACCTAAGAGTATGGGGGAAGGAGCCTTTAGGCGGATTCACTCGAAGGCAGTTTGACAAATAAATGCATTGTGTGGTTGAATTGTGCTGACAAAGGGTATTGTTCTGTTTGGGCGTTTGAAAAACCCACATAGCTGCTACTTTTGATGGCGAGTGCTGTGCGCAAACAGATTAGCATAAAGAGAAAAAGTGAATATTGTTTTTTGAAAAAGTTTATTTGTAGGAATGTCAGGCCTTGTTGTGGTGGTTTTTATGATATATTTAGCATATTTATGTCCCAAAAGAACATGTTTGAAACATCAATGTTTGCATATAATCTGTTATTCCAAAGTTATTTTATGTATTTCAAAGTTGGGTATTAAAATAAAGTCCGTAAGAGATTGTGTGGACAAAAATCCCAGTTTCACAGCATTCGCCATTGTCAAAAATATTCTAGAATGTTTTTACCTCAAAAACTTTAGAAGAGATGTATAACTGAATTTTAACACAAAAATGGATTTTTAAGATGTTAAATTATGCCAAAGTGAGAGCAGGTGCAACCGAAACAACAAGGACACCAGAGCAGAACCTTGAGGAACTCCATCATTTAGTGGACCTGTAAACTGAATGAGCTGCAGAGACAGATTGGTCCAATTCTGTAGATGTGAAGTGACCAAAGTAGATCTTGATAGATTGACCCAATACTTCTTGATCTCTACAGTAACCATAGTGACAACTAATTATGTATTGAGATTTTAGTTGCAGATACCTTCTGGTATTCATGCCATGACTGCGGTTTTTTAAATTTTTTTATTTTTAGAGTAATATAAGATATTCAGCAAGTAGACATTAATTCTGCAAATTCAAAAATATTTTATTGATTCCAAAGTGAAATTAAATGTTGTCGACTCAAAGCATTGTTGTAGATGGTGATGGCTGTTGGCAAGTAGCAGTCAGTATTACAGCGAATCTGAAGAAGCCTCTGACTGAAGACGGTCTCATGAAGATTCTGGTCAGGATTGTCCATTATTTTCTTGATTTTATGAAGAATCTTTCTCTATATCGTTCCACAGTCGTCCCCAGAACAGAACCAGCCTTCTCTATCAGGCTGTGTTCACTGCAAAAACACAAAATCTTATCAAGTAATTTTTGTCTGGTTTCTAGAGCATCTTAGTAATAAGACAAACTAACTTACACGTCATTTTACAGCAAGATAAATAAGCTTGTTTTCCATAAATAATGTTAGCTCAAAATTCTACTTCCATTGGTAGAACATTCCACTGAGCCGTTACCTAGCAACCCCAGCCAAGCCCAGCCCGTTACCTAGCAACCCAGTTCTAGTTCCATTGGTAGATTATTTCACTTATAACACATTTTTCCCATGTTCTAAGTTAATTATTTACTTAAAACAAGCTTCTACTTGTCCTGAAAAAGTTGCTTGTAAGTTAGTTTGTCTTATTTCAAGTGTAATGAGATATTTTCACTAGAAACTAGACTAAAACCACTAGGTCCGATTTTGTGTTTTTGCAGTGTTGAGCCTTTTCAGGCCCCTGGTTCTGATGCTGCAGAAGAGACGGCGCTCTCAACAACATATTTACAGAAGAGCTGAAGGATAAAAGTTGTGCGTTTTCAACAGTGAAGTTGTAGTTTGGGCAAAGAAGAAAATGGAAATCCTGTTTTGTGTTTTTACATCAGTAATGCAAAACTAAAGCCATCTCATTTTACTACATTTGTGATCAGACAACTTAATAAGTTTCTTCCTACGTACACACAGACTTTACCCTCTTAAGTTCATATAGTCAAAAGTTACTTTTAGTGTCATAATGGGAGAAGATAATTACACCCAGATATACCAGCGGAGTATTTTGACCCACTCTTCTTTCCGTCATTTCTTCAGTTCACATTTTTGATTCAGTATTTCAATTTTATCTTGATTTTTTTTTTTCTCTTTCAGTCCTTTTGTTGTGGATTTGCATTGGTAGTTTGGATGATTGTCTCATTGATGACTCAGTTTGGACCAATAACGCCACATTTGTCTGCAATACTTTGGTACAGAGTGGAGTTTTTAGTCAGGTGAATCAATTAAAGGTGCTGAATCTCCAACAGTTGTGTGTTTGTGGCAAAATGTTTTTGACCAAATGTTTCTACTTTACTTTAATCTATTCAAAGGACAAAGTCAGATTTCAAATAGATTGAAGTGGCGTTACAACCCTTCCCAGTAACTGCGTCTCTAAGATCATTACTGATGTTTCTTCTTTTCTGTTTTGTTACTGCGTTAGCTCGCTTAGCGTAGCAAAGATTAGGGACTCTAAGCTTGAATTTCTACTCTCAGCATGAAAATCCTGGATTTAAATGTTATCTGGGGTATTTCTGTTGGAAGTTGGCAAGTTTCCCTGTGTATCCTCTCAAAAACCAAAGATATTTTAGCTTTGAGACAGTTTCTGTTGATTCCTGATTCAGGTCTTAAATACTGAAAATGATTTCCAACCCTAAAAAATACAAAATTGTAATTTTCTTTCTATTTTGACACCTTTTGTTATTCATTTTGTATCATATCTCCCTTGGATACGCAGAGTTTTTGTAGTAACTAGTTACATTTACTCAATTACATTCACTTGAGTAACTTTTCTGAAAAAACTTTTACTTTTACTTGAGTAATTTTATTATGAAGTATTTCTACTCTTACTTGAGGAAAATACTCACTGAGTGAAAAACAAACATGTTTTAACCAGAAATTCACCAGACACACGCCTGCAGTTTCTGTTAAAGTTTTATAAGTTTTGTACTGAAAGAAACTGATGTGGAAAAAACATTTATTTATTATTTTTTGTTGCTGATATGAATTATTGTAATTTTCGTCCTTTAAAATACTTTAATTTCCACTTAACTTTATATGTTGGTCCTTCTTATGTAATTTTTAAATATTAAATAATTGAGAATTTGATCAGTTACTCAATACTTGAGTAGACTTTCTACCAAATACTTTTTTACTCTTAAGTCATTTATTGGATGGCTTCTTTTTACTTTTACTTGAGTAAAAATATGCTGAAGTAGTGATACTTTTACTTGAATACTATTGTGGGTACTTTACTACCTCTGATACGTAATCCTGTCGTGATCGTATCTCGGTTTGGATATTTTTATTTTTTTACCACTGCAGCCTAGCGTGAAGCTCCTGCTTGCATTCATATTCAACCACTAAACTTTCTTTACTTTGAATATTTTATTGCCTCCTCCTGTGCTCCAATGTGCTGCCGACGTGAAGGAGGACAAACAAGGCGAAGAAACATTTTCTTCTGCAAATATACAGATGTTTTTCTGACTCTACATCACACGGAAAGAAACAACACTGCTTTAAGTCCTTCACCTCCAACCGTGTCGCCTCTTTTCAAACAAAGCCACATCTGTTAACATCCAGCTGGATTTCTGCTCCATAAATTGTCCGTTTAACTTGTAAAAATGTGGTTGAGGTTTTGCTTGCATAAAAGTTTGGATTCACTGAAATGTAGCTGGAAACTAACTAGTGTAGATGTTATTAAATGTAACTAATTATGTTCTTAAAGGTGTAGTGTTACATGAAATCAACTTTTTTTTAGCTTTGCATCATATTATTATATTATTTCCTGGAGTGTTGCTTTGATTCTTTCATGCTTGTTTGAGAAATCCATGGCAACCATTCAGCTGAAAACACCTTGGTGGACCTAGCTCCGCCTCCTCTGAGCTGCAGTTTCCAAGCCGTAACTCCTCCTCTCAGCTCCTTCAGACTAGCCAGCAGCAATTGGCAAACGTCTGACAAACATCTGATCTCATTATAAGAGTTACTTCACAGTAAAAAGCTGGTAAGAAAGTTGTTAAAGGGTAAATGGAGGAACCATGTTGTGACGACATCCTGAAGGCACGAGTTTCTTAAAGAGACAGAGGCCCAATTTCAAGCCACAATTAAGTAAATATGTGCCTGGAAAATACATAATGCTGCCCCTTTAACTAATGCTCTCATATTAGTTTGCTGTTGTTCTTGACTCTGTTCCAGGTTAGATGGCCTTGGCAACAAGAACAATTCGACCTAATAGTGACTTAATGAGACAATCTGTGGGCTCACCTAAAGATAGAAGATGTAGATAAGAGATAATATTTAATTTTTGTTTTGTAAATTTCATGTTTTTGTAAGTTCATGGGCTCTTATTCAACCGGGCAACCCGACCTTTTGTATTTATTTTTCTTTTAACAGATTTTCTTGTTTGTTTTATGCTTTGTAGAATTTAAATTTTGTTATACAAAAATCAACCTTGAAAAGATGAAAAGCACTTCATAAATAAAATACTTGCACTGCAAAAACACAAAGTCTTACCAAGTAATTTTGGTCTAGTTTCTTGGAATAAGACAAACTAGCTTAAAATAAACTTTTCAGGAAGAAATATGCACTTGTTCTGAGTAAATACTTTTATATTGATAACGTTCTAATTCCATAGAACTGCGTTGCTAGGTAACGGGCTGGGCGTGGCTAGGGTTGCTAGGTAACGGCACAGAGGAATATTCTACCAACTGAACTAGAACTTTTTCATCAATTTTAAGAGGTTATTGACTTAAAACAAGCTTCTGTCTCTTGTTAGAAAATTACTCGTAATTAGTTTCTTATTTCAAGTGAACTGAGATATTTTCACTAGAAACTACTTCAAAATCACTTGGTAAGATTTTGTGTTTTTGCAGCACTCTTAATAGATTTCATGTTTTTTAGTTGAATTGTCATATTAGTGATGTAATAAAAAATACAGAAACTTCTGAGAGCTCTTGTATTTCAAGAAATTACTAAACAACAGAAAATAAACAAATCTGGAAAAAACTTCCAGAAAATTTCAAAACAGCCGAAACACTGAATTCTTTTAAATCAAGACTAACCAGTTTAGCATTTCTTTTGACACATAATAAATGGATCATTGACCATCATTTTGCTGAGTGATGATGTCAGTCAGGAAAATGTTAAGTTTGTTCCTGGTTTTTTAATTTGTGCCTGTATGTTTTTATTTGGTGTTTTTGTGATGTGAAGCACTTTGAACTGCCGTGTTACAGAACTCATAGTTTTCAGTTTCATTCCTGCTCCAACACCCTGAATGGTTTCTGCAGAAATTGTTCCTCCATTTCATAAAAGTTGCTGGATAGTAGCTCTACAGGGATTTTACAAATTTGATCACTTTTCCTTTCTTCATCTCGCCTCGCTCAGATCTTTTTCTTTTCCACTTCTGTCCATTTTTCCCTGCTGAAATCCAGCAGCATTTCTGCCTCTCCCGCTGAGCGCTGCACTGACCTATATCACAGGAAGGCAGCGGAGATAAAAACCAGAGGGGGTCAAAGGGCAGGGTTTTGAAACAAGCTAATCCCTTGAGTGTATGCTGATGTGTGTTTTGCTCCACTTTCGCTCCCACTTCTGTCCCCCTCTGTGTGGATTTGATCTCCTTTGGTGGCGAGGAAAAGTAAACAGGATGTGTTATCTCTGGAAGCATACCTGGCTCAAACTTCCTGGATCTTTTTTTTACAGTCAGGCCAGTCCCTCGCCGTCAGGCTCCCTCCAATCCACTGAATGTGTTAATAATTACCATCACAACAGTGGCTTCCCTGTGGTACAGAGCAATCCTGCAGTCTGTTTGATGCTTTCACGTTTTATTTTCTCCTTGAGGAGGTGCAGTTTTTTTCTTTCATTCTGTCGGATCTATCCGTTAAGGTGTGAAATCTACATGGACAGTTAGTCTGCAGCCTCCGAGAGATAAAGGGTTGATGTTACAAGCGGCGCTGGCTCGAGGGAGCCGTCACCTGGCAACCAGCAGATCCGGTTTCCAAGTTTGTGTGCGCAGCATTCGTTGAGCGTCTGTTTCTGTAACTGAAAAATAAAAAAATAAAAAACTTGAACCGTTGTTTTTTTTTTGTTTTTCTCCACAAATGAAAAGTTGAAAGATGAAAAGTGATGTCTGCCTCTGTCCCCGCAGGGCGGGCGTCTCTGCTGAGCAGCGCCACCCTGAGGCTGGAGCGCCTGCAGCTGGACGACCAGGGTTCCTACAGCTGCCGGATATTTCAGCTGGACAAACTGGAAGAGGAAGTGCAGAGCAGCAACTGGACTCTGCTATCTGTTACTGGTGAGCTGCATCCTGCTGGATTAATGCTCATAAAGTGAGCCGACTTTGGGGTATCAATGTGATTTTCACCTTTCCTGTCAACAATGTGTATCAGGATGGCATAGTTACTTGAAAAAGTAACTTTATTTGGATTACTGATTACTCCATGAAAAAGTAACTTGGCTATTTTACTGATTACTTGAACTTTCAGCAGCTGCTGACAAGAACCCTCTGCCACCTCGATATAGTAATTACATTGAGTTTTTCCAATACTTACTTAATTGCAAGTTATTTTAATTTTAATGGTAACATCAACAATGTATCTCGACTGAAAAGGTGGAGCTGAAGGGGAAACAGTTTAATAGTTACAACACAAAAAAGGAATTTTTGTGTGTTTCACTATTGTCTGGAAAACTCTAAATAGGATTTTATAGCTAGTTTTAGCAATATGTTTAGCTAACATAGCTAGTTTTAACAATATAGCTAAACATAGCTAAAATTATAGGTATAGTTTTAGCTATGTTTAGCTATTATTTTTATTTATATATATATATATATTATATTAGCTATATGTTTTAGCTACATAATAGCTAAAACATATAGCTAAACACATATGTTTGTTTATAGCTAAACATAATTCTAGCTATGTGTTTAGCTGACATGCAGCTAGTTTTAGCTATATTTTAGCTACAACTACATATTAGCTAATGTTGACTACACAAACAATGCTCAGTGCTTAAAAGTCCACAGGACTTATTCTTTTGCTTCTTGAAGATGTTGCAGCTTCTTCATAACGTAGTTATTTCTAATTATTACAAAATATTTTTATATTTGAAAGTAACTCTGAACTTTATTTTTGAAAGAACACAAGCTTTTATTATGCCGAGTTTGGTTTATCTTACAAAGTGAGCTTTTATTGTTATTTGGATATGAAACTTAATTTGAAAGTCCAGATTTGTAATTCTGTTGATGGCTAATTTAGGCTAATTAATATTTCAAATGCACTTCTACAATAATTACTTAAGAACTCTTTTAGTTTTGGCAGTTTTTAGATTAAATAAATAAATGTTTTACATGAAGACACAACCAAACCTCTGCACAGCAGGAAACTGGTCTAATTTCCTGGTTAAAACTTGCATCATCTTGCAGAAATCTCGTCCCATTCAGTCAGAAACAAAACAATCCTGACCCTGACAGAGCTGATCAACGGGGTGCAGCCGTGGCAGAAAAACACATTGAAGATGCATTTATCCAGAATTTAAATAAAACCCTAAACTCCTGTTCCACTTGGTGGGATTACACCAGAGCCTCCAGCGTTTGCTTGTATGAAATTCCCACCTAAACGTAGTTCTTTAGTTATTTATAATGATCCGTAATGATTTAAGGGAAAACATTTTACCAGAAGATATCCGGCTTCTCTGCTCCTCTTCAGAGGTACATTGTTTTGATCCAATTTCACAGTTTTCTGTTTTTTCTAAACACATCAAAGTCTAAATTTTATTTATTTATAACCCAGAAAATCAAAAGAATGGTTTAAAGCCTCATTAGGTAGTTTCTGCCTCTTTAAAAAGTGAATCTTCCACAATATCTGTGCTTATGTTGTTTATTTTTGCTCTCCAAAATAATATGACAGATGCTATAAATAATCTAACTTCTTTAAACTTCCAACTTTTAAATACTGCTTAAAGAAGTTGGACGTGTGTAAAGTTTCTATTTGCATCAGGTAATATTTAATAATCTCTGATTTTGGGGGTAAAATAAGTAAAGTTATGCCTGTTGATGGGTTTAAATATTAAATCTGGGTATAAAATATGGATTATTATCTTTTTTTGTGTGTGTGTTTGCTTTGAAGTCTGTTTGTGTTTTGGAAAACCTTTCGCGATCGTTGCTCAGAAGAAATGATCAGATCAGATCAAAGCGACGCTGGACCGCGTGAGAGTCGGGAGCGATAACGGGTTCCTGCTCTGCTGGTGTTTTCTGTAAAGGCTCAAATCGAATATCTGAGAAATATACATTTTATGATTCATATCTTGAATTCTGTCTGACTTTAAATCTTTCAAACCTGATGCAAGAAATGATGATCAAATGTGTTTCTATTTGACACGGACACGAAAGGTTTGACCCGGATCAACTTTTTGACAGAAATTTAACATTGTACTTTATTTATTATATAGTTGTTCCAGTGTAATACCAGTAATTTGTGCAATTTATTATAAATTGCACAAATAGATCAATTATGATTACTGCCAGGTGAAATGATTGAGCGATAATGTTTTGAGTCTTTTTGATAATCCTTTGATTATTATCTTGTGGGGGTAAAAATGTAATTTCCAGCTTGTTTATGTTTTCTTTTTAGCCCCGCCCACTTTCACCAAAGCCCCGCCCCCTGTCGTCCAGGCCCTGGTGGGAAGTCGCCTGTCTCTTGACTGCGTTGCTATTGGCAACCCTACGCCAACCATCACCTGGCTAAAAGACGGCAGCGCCGTTCCCAGTGCAAACCTCCAGGTACACAAACAATAATTTACTGGATTTCTCCTAAATAAACAGAATAAACCTTAAAAAGTTTCACTCACATGATTTTAAATGAACTTTTTACTCACTTTTGAAGGTGAACTTTATTGTTGTTCTTTAGTGATTCTTGTTTTCTTGTGCTAGTCGGATGATTAGTGCGATTTGAAGTGGAGTTTTCAGGGTGTGAATGGTTCAGATTTGCAGTGAATGTTAAATATTCCCTCTCAGTCAAGGCCGTGTTCGGAGGCAGCTCTCGTCTTTTTCCCTTTATTTTTCTGTTTATTGTGTAAAACACAACATGTTGAAAAGGAGCAGCTGCACCTGCTATTTCTTAAAATTTCTCTTGTCTGGATTTCTGTATTGATATTTTATTTCAAGAGTCATGTTGTTGGAAGAATAAGAGCAGCTGTTTAAACAACATTTCTGACCTCTGACCTCTGTATTGAATTCAAAATGGCTTGTGCTTTGAAATTCAACCATTCCTCCCCGTTTAAAATTATACTTTTTATTATTTTCAGCTATTCTGTAGGGAAATATTGACAGAGTGCATTTAAACTGGTACTGTTAAATATATATATCATTTAATATATAAATACAACTGTGTCAGTAGTTTTATGCTTTTTTAAAAAAATATATTCTTATTTAACATTAACTTCAGTTTATAACTAACTTTTTTGTAAATGCATTTGTTTACAAATATTCAAAAAATATTTAGTTTATTATTTTTATTTTTGTATGTATTTTTCACTATTATTACTTTAAAATAATAGTGTAATTATATAATTAAAATAAGTAACTATACTAAGTTAAAGTATTTTTAAAGAAAACTATTTTTTTTCTTTTTTAAAAAAAAATATTTTAAAATAAATATTATTTGTTTAAATTATTGTTTTAAAAATATCAGAATTTTTAAAACAATATTTAAACAAATAGTTGTTCAAACATACGAAACAAAAAATATCATTAAATAAATACTATATGTTTAAAAATAATAAACAAATACTATTTTTAAACAAAAATATTACTATAAATATAAAACAAAATTTAGACAATGAGGAAGAAGTGGACGTGTGCAGATTGTTCCTACGCCTCATGACTCAGTTTGTTGTCCTTATTTAAGAGGTTTTATGCTGCTAAACATGAAAAAATTGCAGACGGAAATGTTTTCTTATTTTTCCCATTTTGAAGAGCAGCAAAGAGCATCATGCTGTAGAAATGTCGCTCCAGTCGGATAAAATCCTAATAAATGACACTGCAGTTTCTGGTTTTTACTCATTATTGTCAAAAATTACATTTATTTTACAGGAATTATCAGGTAAACTGAAGATTTCCTTCTTTCTTTTCCTCCAGGAAATAAATTTATTAAAATTAAGGTTTGATTTTTTTTTATTTTTGATGCTGCAGTAAAATATTGGTTTCTTTCTTTCCAAGTATCTTTATTTCATTAGAGTTTAATTAGTGAATAAGAGTGAAGAACATTATTTTGACAGCTTTGTCTCAGTTTGTTTGAAATTAACTTGCAAGAATTTCTTAACTTTTCGATGAGGAAACATGAAGGAATGAAGTATTTATTTGATCTGCAGCCGCTGGCAGAGAATAACAGTGAAAATCAGCAAGGTTCTGGCGCGAGTGTTGCATTTTTAATGTGCGTAACTTTTTCTTAAAGCACCTCTCATGTGAAATCACCCTGAGTTTCTCCGTCTCGTCGCTCTCACCAGGGAGGAGCGTTGTCTCTGCCGGCGGTGACCGCGCAGGCGGCCGGGCTCTACGCCTGCCACGCCTCCAACGCCGAGGGAAACGCGAGCCGCGTGGCGAAGCTGGAGATCAAAGGTCAGCTGTCGCCGCCTGTCTCTTTGTGCCTGAAGACGCTGTGATTTACATTTCTCTTTCCCTGCCTTGCGTCAGACGATGCTGTTGTATTAAAGCTCAAACTGAAGTCGTCCTTATTTTATTTCACTTTGAAACCAAGGGAAAGTTTAAAAAACGAAACGGGATTTATTAGAATCATGAAGTCTTTCTGTTTTAATTTGAGTTTTTTTATGCAATCATGACTGGCTGTCAGGAAAATGTAAAAATGAGTCAATTTTGTGGACAAAAGCATGAATAATATGCAAATATGAATCTGTGCATCATTGGATTACACCGACACAGCTCTGCATAACAAACAGTGGGATTTATTTCTGACTTTCTCCTGTACTCCTACTCCAACTCCTACTGCAGATCCCTTTCCTCAGGAGAGCCAGGAAATATATTTACATCATTTTTCTAAAATATTTTACCACCGAATCTCATCCAGGTTTAACTTAATTTGAGGCTCTCGCAGTCGAAGTGGTCACATTACAACTAATAATCCTCATGAGCCGACTGAAATCACTTTATCTGGGCTTTGGCGGCGGCTTCCTGCTGCGTTCCCACAACGGGCGGATTAATCCAGACTAATATCTGATCTGCATGAAGTCGGTCTGAAAGCCGTTGGTGACCTTCGACCTGTTGCTCACGCACAGATGTTGGATTACGAGCCTGATGTGTAGTGACTGCTGCAGAGATTACTGTTGTTTACATGTAAAGCAGGTGGAGAGACGCGCTTCTGCTTATTAGCCTTCTGCAAACGGCTTTACTGCAAAACATTATTTTTCTCACATGTTGGAACAGCTCCCTTATTTTAAGTGTTTTGCTTCTTAATTACTGCAATATAATATCACAGTTTGAATGTATTGCTTACTATAAGTATAATAGCTACAAAGTAAAGAATTTGTGTTTCAAAGTAAAAATTTCTTTTGCTAGTAGTTGTTGGCGCTAACTTAGCTGCCAACGCTAGGTTAGTACTTGCTAGGGTCAACGGTAACATTATTTCCGCTAATCCTAAAGCTCTACACTAGTTAATAGTTTTGCTAACTTAGCTTACTTGCCAAGTGCTAAGTTAGATAATAACTTAGCTTGAAAGGCTAAAGCTAACTTAGCTTGAAAGTATATGGCTTCAAGGGAATAAGATATCCTTGATAAGACATGGTATCCTAGCTAGGTTAGCATCAGCTAGCAATCCCAGCATTAGCTAATGTAACTAGGATAGAAGATATCCTTAATAAGACTTAAGCTAAATTAGCATAACTATTAACTGGCGTAGCACTTTAGGGTTAGCGGAAATAATGTTTCCACTAACCATAAAGTTCTACACCAGTTGATAGTGTTAACTTGGCTTGAAAGGCTAAAGCTAACTTAGCTTGAAAGTATATGGTTTCGTGGATATGAGATATTCTTGATGGGATATAAGGTATTCTAGTTAAGTTAGCAATAGCTAGCAAATCCCAGCATTAGCTAACTTAGCTAGGGTAGAAGATAACCTTGATGGGACATAAGCTAAGTTAGCGTACCTATAAACTGATGTAATGCTTTAGGGTTAGCATAACTACCTTTTAAGATAGCAGTGTCCGTTACTGTAAACGTCAAAATATGCTAGGAAAACACGCAGGCCGTTTTAAAGGTGTCGTCTTTTTTCTTACGTGACAGAAGTTCACCTCATTTGTTCATTTGTCTCCTGTATTATGACTAATTCCCATCCGTAAGAAAATGTCTACATGGAAAAAACTAAATTTCAGCTCCAACTTTCTTTACCCACTAAACTTTTTACCCCAACAATAATCATCCAAAGACCCCAGAAACATGACAAAACCAGAACAAACCCACACAGAAAATAATTCCTGTCATGTTGCAGCCGTCTCCTTTCTGTCATTGTTTGGGCCCAACCCGTTTGTTTCAAATAACCACTTCCCACAGGTGTCATAGTTTGATTTTCTCCTTGTCTTTGTGTATTTTCCAGCCCGTGAGACTGCCCGCTCTCCCTTTATTAGCTTCCACCACCGCCGTGTTTCTCTCAGTCTCGTGTCTATATGCGGAGCGGTCCAACATCTTTCCTCTGTCAGGTGTCAGCTTGTTGTCAAATCTTCTTCAGACCCTCCAGCTTTTTAAACTTCACCTGCTTTAGTTGCTGTTTCCGTGTATTTTGGCCAATTCTCTGAATAAGAACTTGCTTCCTTACTTTCTTAATCTGGTTATCCAACAAAATATGCTGAATAAACTGTTGAGGGGAAACATAGCTCTTCAAATTAAAAAGTAATATTCCCCTAAATAAAGTAACAGTCTTTGCCTTTTTTAAGTCGGAAAACAAATATTTGTCCTCCAGAAGTTTGCATCTTCTTGTTTTCTCTTCAGGTTTTCTAAAGGTTTTAGGTTGCGATCGCTATGAAAGAAGGTCAATGAACTATAACTGTTTTCATTTAAAAAAAAGCAAATGAAAACTGAAAAATCTGAAATTTTTGCATGAAAAAGTTCCAAAAATCGTGAAATATTAGCAGCTTGTTTAAAATGTTGGCACCCACTTGTAAGATTTAAAGTTTGTTTTTCTACACAGATTTTAAAGTTGTTATTCTGAGGTAGTTTTTGTTTCTTCACAAAAAAGAATCATAAAAACTATCATTTACTTCTGTTCAGGTCCGCCTGTCATCATTGTTCCTCCTAAAGACACAACCCTCAACATGTCCCAGAATGCACTGCTGCAGTGCCAGGCGGTGGCCGACCCTCCCAACATGACGTACGTGTGGCAGAAAGCCGGAGAAAACGTCCATCATATCGAGTGAGTGGAGTACTTTCTTATCTCGGTTTTAGTTTAATGTCCGTATAGATTCACACAAAAGCTGCTTCAAGCTAAATCTATAAAATCATTTTCTAAAAGCTTGTTATGTTTGGATGACAAACTTTTCCTCTATTTTTGGCTTGAAAATTGATGGTTTTGACCTTCTTTCTGTCCCTCCTGTGCTGTAAAAATGATTCTTTGGTAGTAGCAGTAGTGCTTCTTGTTCTCTGGGATCATCTAGTCTTGTCTTATTGCTGCTTCGAGTTGATGTAAATAAGAGCTGCTAAAGACAGAATTGCTCTTTAGTCTGACTGAAACTTTGCTCTTGTGATGTAGAAGATGTATTTATGTTTTATTTTGTTTTTCACAAATAAAAATGAGTATAAATTTGCATTGTAATTGTATTTTTGGGTGTGTTTCTACCATGTTTGGACATCTAGACTGCTAAATACCTGCTGCTCCTCCAGTTATTGTCAAACTCTTGGACTACATGGCCCCAAACACCAAAATCTTACCAAGTATTTCTGGTCTAGTTTGTCGTGCAAATATCCTATTACACTTGAAATGAGATGAAACAAACTTATAAGAAACTTTTCAGTAAGACATGAGATTGTTTCAAGTCAATAATTCTTTACCATTGCTGAAAAAGTTCGTTTTGCAGATTATTTCACTTGTAAAATGGGGAGATTGTCTTGTTATAAGTGGAATAATCTGCCAATGGAACTAGAACTGGGTTGCAAGGTAACGGGCAGGGGGTTGCTAGGTAACGGACTGGGCTTGGCTGGGGTTGCTAGGTAACGATGTAACATTCTACCAATGGAGCTAGTACTTTTTCATCAATATTAAGGAATTATTGACTTAAAACAAGTACATATTTCTTGCTGAAAAGTTACTTGTAAGTTAATTTTGTCTTATTTAAAGTGTACTAAGATATTTACACTAGAGCCAGTCCAGAATCAGTTAGTAATATTTTGTGTTTTTGCAGTGCAGGAATTAAAGATGGTCTTTGTGTGGCTAGTTTTCAAAAAAATTTGATTAATGACACTTAAAACTGATTTTTATTCACCAGTTTAACATTATTCAGATGTGCTCACCTCAGTTTCTCGTGTTTAATTTCATTGTAAAAGAGCGAAAGTGAGCGAGTTTGTTAATGTTTAACTGGGAGACGGAGGATCTGAGTGTAAATGGTTGTGATTACCAGCGTTCGCCATCCAGCACCTGCTGAATATGGCAGAGGTCATACGATCAGATGGGGGTGAAGAGGGTTGGGGTAATTTCCATTAGGGCTCCCCTCGTTAGCGTTTCTCCATTGAACGCATCGCGACTCATTACAGTCGAGCTCAGGTTAATTCTCTACACGATTTTAATGAGGGGAGAAATTCAGAGGGGCATTTGGAGTTGATGTGCAGGAAATAGCAGGCAATACTGGAGTTCAAAACATGAAGATGGTTTAATTATCTGTTACCAATTCTGGAAAATTAACTCCTTTGGAAGCTTGGGTGAAAAAATAGTCGAGGAAATCCAGTTTTTCTTTCTATTTACCTTCAAGTTTTTACATCTTATTTTGATAAGTTTGGAGTGAAACCGTAGACTTTTATGAGCCTAAACAGAAAAGAAAGGAAGGAAATATGGGAAAAAATGGCAAAAACAATAAAGAAGAAAAAGAAACAGAACAAATGGAAGAAGGAGGGAGAGAATGACAACAAAAGAAAGAGAAGAAAGGAGCAATGGGGCACAAAAGCAGAAAACCAAAGGAAGAAAGAAAAGATGGAAGGAGAGAACATAGGAAGAAAAGAGGGGAAAGAAGAACTGATGTAAGGAAAGCTAAAAGAAAAGAAATGAGGGGCTTTAGGAAGGGAAGAAAAACGAAGAGAAGAAAATAATGACGGAAGATGGGAGGAAGAAAGGAACAAGGGAATAAAATGAAGGGAGGTAAGAAAGCAACAAAGAAGGAATGAAAAATAGGAAGAGGAAGAATGAAATGAAGGAAAGAGAAGGAGGAAGGAGAGAAGATGGAAGAAAAAAGGACAAATGACAAAAGGAAGGAAAGTGGGAAAGATAGAGGTGGAAAGACTGAAATAATTTGGAAAGAAAACAAAGGAAGACTGAAAGAATGAGAGGAAGCAGGAAAAGAAAAGAAAAACAGTCATTTTTTAAACATCCTTGAATTACAGCGTCGTTCTGATCCAAGGTGAGCAGCCGGCTAAATACGACAGGAAAACCTTGTGTTGTGAACTCTGTTCTGCTCTGAGCGCCGTAAACCTGAAGGCTGTTTCCCAACGCCGCTGTCGGCACGGCCAGAACCGGGTCAGGCCGTAAATGGCTGCCATTCCTCCACTGTGGGGCAACGGCACATTGAACTCAGGAGATTTACTGCCAGGCAGGATGGATCCACGTGACCCACACAGTCACAGCCTGCTGCTTCTGTCGCTGCTGGAAAATAAAACCACAGCAGAGCTGGGACTGGAGGAGCTGGGGGAACTGGGAAGGCTCTGGTCACACATTTTCTTCTCTCCATCAGATTCATGCTGTTTGTTTCTCTGGAGAACATCTGTTACTGTCTGACACAGACTATCCTTAAAAGTCTTAAATTCATGAATGAAAGATTAAGGAATTTTAAAAAATCGTAAATACATTTCACATATGTAAAATTAAATTCATGTAAGATTTTTTAAATGCTTTTATCTTAATCAGGCCTTAAATTCACATAAGGCCTGATTAGCCAGTTTCATGCATAGAAAATTAAGACCTTAGAAAGTCTTGCAAATTCAATTCACATATCTAAAATTAAGACCTGAAATGTCTTAAAAATACTTTCATTTATTAACCTAAAATTAAGGTCTTTAAAAGTCTTGAAAAGCGAAACCCAAAATATTGGAGGCAATACCATTGAAAGTGCTGAAAGTTTAAACATTTTTCAACTTTCTTTTGTCTTGTCACAGATCTACAGGCTACTTAAATTTTGATTTAATCTCGTATCCGTAGCTTTTTCTTTCACTGGACTTTCTGTCAGGCAAAAGTTTGAGTCCTGCAGACATCTTCATCGTGTTCTGCTGGTAACCAGCTGCTAATGTACCCTTCCTAGTTTTCTAGCTAGTTTTTTGGTGATAGGCTCGACAGGTAAAAGTCGTCGCCATTTTGGGTTGAAGCCCATTTTGGGTTGTTGCTATCACTAGAAATGATAGCAACAACGGTGATGAAAGTTTTAACATTTTTCTGGTATCTTCATCAAATGTTTTTGCTGTTTTATTGTAAACCCCAAACATTCTGGTTTTTGTCTTAAATTAAATTGGAGGTGACATTAAAAGGTCTTGCAAGGGCCTGAAAACTTGCATATTCCCTGCTGATGAATATAAAAAAAATGTTTTCATTGAAGTGTTTTATGTCCATTTTAGATTTAAACAAACCTCCACTGCTGTGTTTTGGTTTTTGTTCCCCTCCTTGTTCAGATAAACTATCTTCACGCCTGATGTGATGGATATTTCCTGTGCAGGTCCCTGAAGTCGCGCGTGAGGATCCTGGTTGATGGAACGCTGCAGATCTCCCGTTTACTGCCAGAAGACTCCGGGAACTTCACCTGCGTACCGACCAATGGGCTGCTGACCCCGCCCACCGCCTCCGCCATCTTAACTGTGATGCGTACGTAGCGTTTTAAATGTGTGGCTGTTTGAAGTAATTTCCTAATGAAGTGAGCTGAAGCTAAATGTTTTGCTGCTGCTGCAGGTGATTAAAGACGGGAATTGTTTTTACTGATCTCGGCAACATAAGGAGGTAAAGAGGGAAAAACGTCTCGGTTGATTTGAATTTGGATCCAGTTTCCACTGAGCTGCAACCACAAGGAGGAGAAAAAGGAGGGATGAGAAATGGAGATGAAAGAAGTGATACAAATGGGGAGGGAAGAAAGAAGGATAAAAGTATAAAAGGAAAGAAACTAAACTAAACAAAAAATTGGGAGGAAAGTAAGGAAACTTAAAAAGATGGGTGGAGAAAGAAAGAAAGGAAGGATAGATAAGATAAAAGGACTCTAAAAATGGAGAGAAAATAAAAGGTAATAAGCTATGCAGTAGGCAATATATGGCAGGTAGTGATTGCTGTGTATTTCATAATTTTCTTGATTTTTTTATTTTTTCCTTCTTAACATCATGCCATTGTCCACATAGAGGTTTATATATTTGGTTACACACTCACTCGTGGCATTTATGTCCTCTCCATGTGGCTGGCAAAGAGCAATCCGATCTGTTGCCTCAAATAAACCCTGTAGGCCTTCTTCAGCAGTTAGTTTTGTACAGGTTGTCTCTGAACAAAGAGTTTATCTTCTGAGCATAAAAACAGACATTTGTGATCTGATTTTTTTCCCAGAGGAAGTCTTTGATTTGGAGATTAATAAATTCTTGACATTTTGTGTAAAACATATGTAATGTCTTGTTTTCTTTGGTAGAACTGCTGAAACATTAGTAGGATACTGAGGCATGATTTAGCTTAAGACTTTAATAACTCAGATTTGTGTTTAATCTACACTCAGACCCAGCCAAGGCTCTCCAAATGGCCGAGGAAACGTACCTTCCCACCGGTATGGGCGGCGGGATCCGATGCCCGGTGGCAGCTCAGCCTCCGCTGCTGCGTGTGGATTGGATAAAAGACGGAGAGCCTCTGGATCTGTCTCTGGTAATAAACAATAATCGCACGATTAGGTGAAATTTCCCTGAGCAGTGCTCAGTTTCAAAAATAAGCAAATTTCTGTGCATCATTATGTTGTCAACAGCCGTTTAAATGATGGTGGTTCCAGGTAAAGTGGCTGAATCTATTCATTTTCCCTCAGCAGAGCTGTATTTTACACTCCAGTAGATGTTTTGAAGGATTTGCAGAAATGAAGTTATTGACGTGTCTGCTTCAGGCTGGGAAAACGCGAGTGTGTGTGTGTGTGTGTGTGTGTGTGTGGGAGGAAAAGTAAACAGTCTTGCTTTTTCAATGGGATTTAGGAGGAAAGTAGCAGCAACTAGGATCCCCTACAAGGCTGTAAAAACTGTTTTGTCATAGATTTTTGTTTTCTTCCTGTTTTTGCTTTTTCTGTCACACGTTTCAGATCAACAAATCAAAATTTGAGATAAAAATCCACTTTTAATGATGATTTTATCTGTTATAAATCTTCACACCTACTTACTTAGAACCTGTCTGACTTCATGAAGTAGGCTAAAAGAGCGCAGCAAAAGCACATCACGATACGTCCTGTTTATGTTGTCTGTTATCCTCGTAGACTCAAAACTGCTGAAATAAAACTTTTTACTTCCTATTCTGAGGGTTTTTACTCTGGCAGTGATTTATACTCAAGCAAGAAGTTTTTTTCTGATAGAAAGATGATCAATACTCAAAAGATAATAAAATTATGTAAAGGAATTATCAATAAATTTTTTTATTTATTTACGTTCATTCACGTCAGCCATTTTTAGTCCGTCTTAATTAAACTCTATTTTGTTTGTCGAGGTGTGAATGCATAATCAAACTTTGATGCAAACCAGGTTTTTCAATTTGTTTGGTTTTATTACAGTCTCATAATTTTTCTGATAATGCTGTTTACACAGAAGTTTAGATATTTGGCTACATACAGACTCACTTATGACATTTATGTCCTCTCCACATGGCTGGCAAAGAGCAATCCGATCTGTAACCTCAAATAGAACAAAAAAACAACAACTGTAGGGCTTCTTCAGCTTTGTACAGTTTGTCTCTGAACAAGAAGTTTATCTTCTGATCACAGAAAAACAAAGTTGTGATCTGATTTTTTTGCAGAGGATGTCTTGATTTGCCGCTCCTCTAATCTTTTTCTCCCTTTTCCAATTCAGATTTGATTCGGGACTTTGGCTGAGCCGCTCCAAATTGTTTAGAAAAAGAACTTTAAACATAAATATGCCAGAGATATGAACAATTCTGGGCTTAGCTGTGAATAAATATATATGTAAAGGAAGGATATCCTCTCTGACATTCCCTCTGCTCATGATGGAAATTTCCTGCCGGCTTTGCAGTGGAAGGCCATTCAATCACATACATTTTAATGGATATGGGTAATGTGTTCAGTCTTAAAAGCTCTGGAAGCAATCCCTCAGGAATTCCTCACCTTCGTGTTGTCCCCGACTTTCCCTTCGATCTTTTTCCCCCTTTATTGGAGAAATGAGTGGAGGACCCATTACAGATTAGAACTTCCCTTCACTTCCCTTTTACTTCTCCTGATTGGAAAACCGCTTTTCCTCTTATTGGTTTCTTTCTTTTAAGGTAAAAGTTAAACTTTGGTTTTTCTTAAAAAGCATCCAAGGTCTCCTCCCATCTGTATTTTTGACATTGGGAGCGATGGATGTATCAGAGGATGAGATGCACCGCAGGAGATTGGTGCAGAGGCCCGGAGTCGGGCTGTTATTCTGCCAATTATTCCGATCCTGCCGCGGTTTTCACGAGCCGCAGCGATACTTACGGCTTCAATCCGCGGAGAATAATGGCACTTTTGGCTTCATTAAGCAGCCGAGTGGAGAACTTTTTGAACACAGCGAAAGCTTTTCACTGAAGGCATAATGGAAAAAATTACTTTGAGTGCTTTTAATTCTGTTTCTCAAAAACTGATCATGAAACCTGAAAAGAACATTTCTGCTTCCTTTGATTGAAATAGCCAGAAAGTATATATATTTTTATGTTTTATGTGATTTTTATTGGAGGTAATGTTTCTTTTCATCAATGCCAGACAGCTAAAAGTGTATACCATAGGAGAAAAAACTAAACGCACTGTAGATTTGTGACAGAAAAAACCTCTCAGGTCAATCACCTCTTCGTAGTTTCTCTCATTTTTGCTCTTCCCATACATTCAGGTGAATGAATTATAATATAAATAAAGTCACATTTATGAAGTAATTCAACTGAAAAAGGGAAACTTGTACATTATATTGGCCAATTGGATAAAGATAGATGCATTTTAACCATTTATAGCAGTTCATTTTGATGACAACGATTAAATTAGACACAAACACACATAATCTACATGATTGAATCCATGCAAAAACAGATTACCATTATATCAGTTTGGCTTTTTTTTTTTTGCAATGACACATATAGGCAACCAGTTTCTCTCTGTCACGTGTCAAACTCAAGGTCCGTGGGCCAAATCTGGTCCACCGCAGCGTTTTATGTGGCCCTCTAGATACTAGATTAAACACAAAGTGTGTTTAAGTATCATGTTATCAATCAAACCAATGCAGTTTTTATCTGTTTACTGCCAAATTATATCAATTACTCCAGTTTCTTGATAATTATCATGGAAATTCACTGAAAATCAACAAATTCAAGCACTAATAAGTGGGAGTTTATGGCAGATTCTTCTCAAAAATGGTCAAAAGCTTTGTAACTTGTACTAAACAGTTGCCTCATCTTTAATTGATATCAGATTATAATAGTCCATGATTTATACAGCGAGTAATAAAAAGTCGCGTTTACTGTTTATAATGCGCAAATATTTCCAAATTAGTACCACAAACACTCCTTAATATTTTAAGAGTTTGTTAGTTGGTTTTATCAATGCATTCTGGGACTTCCGGCCCTTTCAGAGCATTCATGATCTTGATTTGGCCCAAAATGAAAATGAGTTTGACGCCCCTGCTCTATATGTTACTCCTGAAATGTTGAGACAGGACAAAATAAAGTTAAGTTGTGCGCCTTTCTTCCAGTATCCAGGATGGACTCTGAAAGCCGACGGCTCTTTGGTCATGGCGACGGTCAATGAAGACGCAGCAGGCACCTACAGCTGTACTCCATACAACAGCTACGGCACCATGGGGCCATCTGGACCCACCAGGGTGGTTCTGCAGGTCAGTACGAACACAAAGCAGCGTGGGTCACCTGCTGAAAGGTCACACCTAACGAGAACCGGCTCTAAGCTCATTTCAACCTGCAATAGATTTAATAAATCCTGCAAAAATAAAAATGTTTACCAAGTATTGTTTGGTCTGGTTTCTCCTGCAGATATGGGTAACATTTTATTTGAAGAGGTGTGCATAACACTGTCGTAAACATGTTATAACACCTGTTATTGTCATGAAATATCAGTCAGTAAATGATGACACTTTTAATGTACGTTGAAAGTATCGTCATTTACCAAATAATGCAACTTTTAGTGCAGCTTTTCATTAAAAGTGTCATTATTTACTAAATTACACTTCATGACAACATTTATAAAGACTCCTTCATGTTTATAACAGGTGCTATGTCATGTTTATGACAGTGTAATGTAATGCAAGTGTTATCCAAATATCTTAGTATATTTGAAATAAAAATAAACTAATATAAAAGTACCTTTTCTTCAGAAAGTGAAAGCTTGTTTTAAGTCAATCATTCCTTAATATTGGTTTCACTTGCAGATTACTTTACTTATAGCAAGACATTTTCCCCCCATATTATTAGTGAATTAATGTTCTAATTCATTTTTTATCAAAATTAACCAGTTATTGGTTATTAGTTGCTATGGTAATTAGAGGAATACCAGAGAAAATATGGACATAATGAGTTTTATTTGTATAAAAAATGTGCATAATTACTACTGCTGACCATCTTTGTGTTTTGAATAAAAAATGTTTGGTTTGAATTGATGTGTTTTTAGACGTATTCGACACTGACATTAAATCTTTCTATTCAAATCAAGCATGATGACTTTTCTCACTGTGTATTAAGGAGAAACGTTTTCTTGACCTTTTCCCGCCGACCTGCGAGGCCCTCCCACATTTACAGAAGTCAACTTCGCCCGACTACAACGATGTCACTTAGCGGGGGAGCTAATTGTGTGGCTAATCCTCTTGTTATTGAGATAATGTAGTCCAAGGCGGCGGTAATCCAGTCTGGAAATCCCTTGTTTTGCTTTGCCTCGATGTCCTTGATTCAGCTCACTGCTTTGGCGTTTGGCAGGAACCCCCATCATTCAGCATCTCTCCAGCCGAGGAATACAGGCGGGACGCCGGGAGGACGCTGCTCATCCCCTGTCAAGGAAACGCAGCCGCAACAGTCACCTGGAGCAAGGTAAATCTGACACAAATAAAGCAAAATAAAAATATTCTAAATGAAAACTTTAATTTTTTTCCTTAACCAAAGCTGCTTGTCTCTATGAAACTAAGAAATGTTGCCAAAAGCTTGAGAACAGATAATTAAATGCTTGGTTTGGCATTGTGAGACCAACTCTTCACTGGCGGCCATATTGATAGGCTGTTGCTGATTATCCACAGAAAAGGTTTTATGTTTCTGTGGATAAAAGTGTCAGATTAAGAAATTATGATGTATAAATATTGGGCCGCAGAATAGTGATGAGGGCAATATCTCTGGCGGTACCAGAGATAACCAGGATCCAAACTTCATGACCGCATGCGACGGTCAGAACCGGATCGGTACATCAGGAGCTTTGCTTTCAGACTCGGGTCGCTCTTCACCACAACAGACCAGAGCAGCACCTGGATTACTGCAGCCCAATCCTAATCTGTAGGCCCGACTCCCGCTTCATCCCAGCATCACGTTCTGATACTTAAATTCCTCGACCCGAAGCAGAGAGCGACCCGGACCTGGAGGGAACGGGCCGGAGTTTAGTGGAGACGGTCCGGAAGAACCAGAAGACACAGAGCAGCTGAGCGCTTCACACTCATCCATCCACCCATCCATTTGTCCGTCCGTCCATCCATCCATCCATCCAGTGTACGTTTCGGCGTTGTGTGTTTAAATATCATTTGGCTAAAACGTTGTCTCCTCTCTGCAAAGCTTCGTTGAAGGTTTAATAAACTGATTTCTAAATCCTCCCAGAGTTTCTCTTCTGCGGCCGAGGAAATGACGAGGAGGTTTGGAGTGTTGGAGATGAAATGTTCCCTACAGCAAGATGCAGCTCAGTCATTTCACACACTCGCCTCTGGCGATCCAGTCAAAGCCCAAAGGATTTCACACAATCCCCTGTGATCTATTATCGTCCATTTCACCTGGATAGAAGCCACATTATCGGGATAAAGGCTGAACTGCCTCCAAGAAACCAGCAGAGAAACACCATCCAGAGGGATGACGAGTGGAAGCATGACTGTTTTTCCACAGCAGGGATTTTGGAAGCAACCAGTCTGGAAACAGTTACTTTAACTTAAACGGTTTGAAATCCAAGTTGGGCTAAGTTGACCCATATAGTTCACATGTAATTATCTTAAGTTGAGATGTTGTCCTGAACATCTCAACTGCAGGGAAAGTATCAAAATATTCTGAAATCTGACATCTTAAGGCCCCGCTAAGCTAGTTTTATTCTGCTTGACGTTCCCACATTTTCTTTAAATCTGTTTTCTCAATCATTCCTGTTACACATTTTGTCAGATCACTACCACAAACATTTGTGTTTTATTGGGTCTTTAGGTAATAAACCCATGAAGTTACAAAAAATACATAATTTTGTGAAAACAAAGTATTTTAAGATTTCTGTTTGATGTAAATTACTTTTGTATTTTTTATTTATTTATTTATTTTAGGTTGACCCGGTTCGTTCTGTTTCTTACTCCATCGAACCCAACGGGTCTTTGCTGCTGCAGCCTCTTCTGAAGGACCACCAGGGGGAGTGGGAGTGCAGCGTCTCCAACCGCGCCGCGTCCATAGAGACCCGAACGCGAGTCTTTGTCCTGGGTGAGTCCCTCCTTAAAGTGACACCACATGTTTCAGCTGATCCATAAAATAAACAACAAACATGCTAACATGACTGCAGAAACTGACACACACAATCTCTGGTAATTAAGCTGAATGTTCAAAATGCTGTATGCAAGTATTCTGATGGAAAGTTTGGTGGAAGGAAAAAATGTAGCAGGGGAGAAAATGGCAAAGACCCATGTAGCAACCCTTCATTTACCCCCTTTTAAGTAACTTTTATATTTTCTTCTTCTACCACATTTTTTCCTTCTGCTAAACTTTCCATGAGTGTATTTATATCCAGCGCTCAGAACGGTCACCTTTTTTAGCAGCAGTCTCTAATACTAAAAAAAATATATTTTTTAACTATTTCTTTAAATGGTGCATAATGATTAGATGATGTACTACCACATTTTTTCCTTCCACTAAACTTTCCATGAGTATATTTGCATCTGGCGCTCTGAACGGCCACCAGGGGACGTGGGAGTGCAGCAGTCTTCTGTTTTTTGTCTTTTTTAAGTATTTTTTTGACATAGTATGTATCATGATCTCTTGATCTACCACCACTTTTTTTTCTTTCCACTAAACTTTCTGAGTATATTTGCATCCAGCGCTTTGAACGGCCATCTTTTTTTTTTAGCAGCATTCTTCTTTTTTGAGATGGTGCATCATGATTACATGAGCAGTTTCCTGTTTTTCTCTCTTCCTAAAATCTCCTCGGTCCACCTGGACCAGCCGGTGCCTCCGCTCCGCCTCCAGTGTATAAATGCAGAACTTCAGTAGATTGCCCTCTGACCTTCTGCTCCGTCAGGTATCTGGAGCGCTGGCCGGTTTCCACCAACTCCTCTCCTCTCCTCTCTCGCTGCAGGAACCAGTCCCCACGCGGCCGCCGCGCTGTCCGTCTCTCCTGGGCCGAACCGGGCCAACCTATCCTGGGAGGCCGGCTTCGACGGAGGATCAGCGCAGACGTTTTCAGTCTGGTGGGTGTAAAGCTGCCCGCTTTCCTCTCGGGCCGTAACCATGGCAGCCATCGACAGCCCCTGTTTTGCTCTATTGATCTCCGGGATGAGGAATTCATTTATCTGCTATCACCTCTTGGCAGAGTGGAGTGTAACTTTACGATGCTTCGGCCCTGAAAGCGACGATAGAGAGCGACCGATAAAAGCCGACGTAATAAGCTTGTTTCTTTTGAGTGTCAGGTTTTTATCATCCAGTCGCGGCTTTCAGGGAGTTTATTTGGGGTTTTATGTGACAGAATGAAAGTAGAAATGGATTTGGAATTAGACAAACTTCACTCAACCAGAACAGGAATAAAACTCATTTTTGTTTTCGGCCAATCCAGATCAAGAATGCTCTTAAAGGGCCGGTTGTGCCAGAATGTATTGACAAAACCGGTTCACATTTTTAAATCCTTAAAATTTTATATTATTGTTGAACATCTTTTCAGCCCCTTCAGGATTTTGTGATATTTTTTGCAATAAAAAATCAAATAGTTTGTGGTTCTAATTTGTAAATATTTGCAATATTTTCACTTAAGTTTGTTCCAAATTTGTGGTGATTAGAAGCTAAATGCTATACAAAACTTATTCTTTCCCCTTTTTTCTTCTAGTTGCAATCAGTTCGGGGTTTTTTAAGTTTTGCTGCAAATTTTCAATTGGATTCAAGTTTGGCCTTTGACTAGGCCATTCTAAAATGGCAATATGTGTAAAATTAATCTCTTGAAGGTGAATTTTCACCCCAGTCTCAAGTCTTTTTTTTAGTCTTCACATCAACTCTGACAAAATTTTCTGTCGCTGCTGGAAAAAAAAGAAAGCCCTCCCCCACAGCATGATGCTGCCACCACTGTGTTTCATCACGAGGTCACATGTTTTACATGATTTCTGATTTAAAACCCAATTTAAAAATATTTTATTAATCCCAAAGATAAATTAAGTTGTCTCACAAATTTCTTAAGAGTTGCTGTAGATGCTCCTGTAGCAGTCCGTATTACAGCCATTCTGAAGAAGCCTCTGACTGAAGACACTGTTTTCCCAACAGCGTCTGAATGTTTTAACACATATTTGCTCTTTTTTAACAGAGAACAATCAGCAGATGTGTTTTGTTGAGCTCAGACTCATTTTCACGTCATAATTTCTGTTATTTTCACGTTGAATATGATTCATTTTCTGCTTTTATGTTTTGTTTATGCCACCTGACGTGGACAGAGTTCAGTATATAAACCGAACGGAAAGTATTTGGCAAAAAAAGACTGTAATGGCAGCTTGTTTTTGTATTTCCTTCCATTTACACTTTGTCTTTAAAAGGATTGTGTTGTTCTTTGACAGATGGTTAAACTTTTCACACGTTTTAAAAAGGTGAAGAAGGGTCAGGTAATTGTTAGTAAACAAACTTTACATTTTGTACGAAGTTTTCTTAAAGAATCGAACCACTTCACTTGCATCAAAGCTCTCATCTTTTATTTTCAGACTGACTTGAATATTTTCCTGTCGTTCTGAATAGGTTAATGATTATTTTTTTCCTCTTAAAGCCCTGAAGGTCAGATAAAAGCTTCGTCTCTGGTAGAAACATGAAAATCACACCTAATTGGAGTTGCGTGCGCTCTGTGCAATATCGGCGATCCATCAGAGCTTGTCTCTGCCGTGAAATCGCGAGCAGATGATGAGCATGAATGATTAATGAAACCTACTTTCCTGTCATGTTTCATACAGCCAGTCTCCCAGAAGCCCCGGCTGCTGTTTTGTTCTCACTCCTCCTCCTCCCTCGGTGTCTCCGGCTCTGCAGGGTGAAGAGGATTTCGGCGAGCGATGGCGACGGAAGGCAGGACTGGTTCTCTGTGCCCGTTCCCCCCTCATCCGGCACCAGCCTGCAGGTTTCGGGCCTTTCTCCCGCCACCGACTACCAGTTCAGCGTCTTGTCTCAGAATAAGTTTGGCACTGGGCCTTTCAGCGAGATCGCAGCTGCACGCACTTTGGGTCAGTTCTGTCTTCCTAGTTTGCTCTATTTTCTTTTGTTGTTTCCGCAGAACTGGAACAAGGACTCTACTGTTAGCTAAAGCCAAATATTTACACAACCTGCTTCTCTCAGTGGCTGTAAAAGCTACAAATTGAAAGTAGGAAAATAAATTTGCCAGTTTTGAAAAAAGCTTTAGGAAGAGGTGGTTTAGAAACGGATATTTTTCACAAAACTGCAATTGAAACATATTTTTCGCATCACATAATCGACAGCCGGATGTTACTACTGAAAGAAACGCCAAAGATAGTCTGACTTTCAGCAGAAAAAACCAAAACTTTTTTATGCAAATACTGGTAGTTGTACTCAAGTAAAAGTAAAACGTAGCCGCCATGAAATTACTCAAGTAAGAGTAAAAAAGTATTTGGTAAAAAGTTACTCAAGTTCTGAGTAAATGATCAAATTATTTAATATTTAAAACTTACATCAATAGAAGGACCAAAATGTAAACTTAAGTTGAAATTTTGTTTTTTTGAGGACAATAATTTATATAAGTAACCAAATCAGGCAAAATAAAATGTTTCCTAATCATTTTCTTTCAATAAAAACTTTTAAAGCTTAAACTAATCCTGCAGGTTTGTGTCTGTGTCTGGTGGACTTTTGGTTAAAACATGTTTGTTTTTCTTTCAGTGGGGAGAAAATCCAGAAATTTTATTCAAATAAGAGAAATACTTTACAATAAAATTACTCAAACTACAGCATAGTAAAAATACTCCTAAAAGTATTTTTTCCCCAAAACAAGTTACTCAAGTAACTGAATAAATGTGTCTAGTTACTTACCAACTCTGTGTATTTATTGGTAATGTTCTTATTTTCAGCCTGTGTTGAAATTTGTTGACTTATTGAAGTGACAAACATTTCCAGCAGCAAATACATGTGAACTTTAACAAACTAAGAGAAATAACTCGGCAGCTGTGACCTCTGACCTCTAGGAAAGATTTCACCGATTTTCTCACTACAAATATGTACAATATTCATATTAGTACTTTTATTGTTGTAGTAACATAAAACAGGTTCTGTAGATGTACACATATTCTATCTACACTTAGATTTAGGTTTTATTTGCATGTCAGGTCTTTGAAAACACTGACAAATCCTTTAAAGGGCTGTATTATGTATTTCCCAGTTGTGTGGCGCCATTTTATAGCACAATCTAGTAGCCATAATACCTTCAGTTGTTATAAAATGACTTCCTAATTTAACACCTTGAAATTGGGTCTCTGTCTCTTTAAGAAGCTCCTGCTCTTTCTGTAACTCCACCTTCAGGAAGTCATAACACCCCTTACTAGCCCTTTAGCGACATTTTTACCAGCATTTCACTGAGAAGTAGTTTGTTTAATGAGCTCAGCTGATCTGCAGTTCCACCAGGTGTTTGCTAATTGCTGCTGGCTAGTCTGAAGGAGCTGAATGGGGGAGTTGAGGCTTGAAAACTGCAGCTCAGAGGAGGAGCTTTGTCCTCGAAGGCGGGGCTAGCTCCACCCAGGCGATTTCAGCAGAATGGTTGCCATGGAGATCAAGCATCAAAGCAACACTCCAGGAAATAATATTAAAACGTGACGTAAAGTGGATTTTATGTAATGCTGCCTCTTTAATTGCTTTCTCCTCAGTGGAGCTAACGTTAGCTTCTCTTCCTCCTTCGTCCCAAACGCTCGGGGTTCTGCGGTGATTTAATTTCTTCCCTCTGATTGACTCAAAGTCTCTGATTCTCCTCGCATTAGATCCTCCAGAGAGGAGCATCAAACCGAAGCCCCCGGCGTCGCTGTCAGCTAATCAGAGCTCAGCAGGTGTCATCCTGCAGTGGGCCCTCCCTGACGCCCAGCAGCCGCCCATCACAGGCTTTGTCCTCCAATCCCGCGCCGCCGCCGCCGCAGAGGACTGGTTTAATCTGGAGGAGAACATCAACGCCAGCAGCAGCTACATCCTGGTTAGGGGTCTGCAGAAGGTAAAGAGCCGGTCCCTCTGGTTCTGTCTGTGCTGCAGTGGTTTCAGTTTGTAGACTACATGACAGTCATCACTTCCATTTTTTATTGTTTTATTCCCTCCCTGTGCCTGTCTCATCTCCCCCTTCCCTCTCCTGTATGGGTCTACATGAATTCAAATGAACTTCATTAGCATTGCAGACAGCGCCATGTGTTGACAAAGTGTGGTTTCATCCTCCGTGTGTGTGTGTGTGTGTGTGTGTGTGTGTGTGGTTTCAGGACCGTGTGTATGAGCTGCGGATGCTTTCTCGTCGGGGGGAGCTGCTGAGCGAGCCCGGTCCATCAGTCAACGTCTCCACCACAGGTAGGAGTTTGAGAGAGAGCAGCCTCTCCTCTTCAAAGTGACGCCGTTTCTCCTTAGCGAGAGGAATCAGAGCGAGACCCCTGGGAACGCTGCCCATTTGAAGCACGGCCCACAGAAATAGCTTCACTAATAATTTTTTTTTTCTTCTTGTTCGACTTTTATTTGTGTGACATGAATGTTAAATCAGACGTAGGAGTCAACCAGCCTCAACTCAAATCTGTTTTTGTTTAAACAGCTGTGCTGAGTTTCGGTCATCTGGCTGCAAAACAAACATGTTCAAGGTTTGATTGTGATGATCAGAATCCATCAGGAAACCAGATTATTAAATAAAAAATATAATCTATACCCAAATCATTAGGATTTAACAACGACTGTTCTGTTAAGACATTTAAATTGTAAAGAATGAAATGAAATGAGGAGTTAATCTGTAGTTAGCTTTCAAGGATTGTAGAAAAACAACTGTGTCAATGAGAATAATTATTAAAAATTAAATAAGAAAGATGGACTTTTTCTGAAAACTGGGCTCACAAAACGAGACAAAGAAATGTTTCAAAAATAAACTGGTGTAAGATCAAGTTGACTAATCAACATTTAGTTTGAACAAATGGTTTAAAACTTAATAATTTGAGTTTATTGATTTATATATTTCAAACTGTTTTTTAAAAACAAGGAGGGAAAACATATGAATACATAACCAAGAACAAAATAATTAGCTTAAAACTCCTTTTCTGTTTGAAACATTCCTAGCCCTTACCTCAATTTAATGAAATATGTCACTAACCAACTCAATAATTATTAAAAATGTGAAATTAAAACCATGTTATAATATTCATGGGCCTGTACAATATACTGGGCGAAAGAGCCAACAAATAAATTACATTACACAGACAAAATTATTACAAAATAACTCACAAGACAAGAAAATCTACGTAATGATAGTAATAGTAGTAATAGTAGTAGTTGTAGTAGTAGTAATGATAGTAGTATTAGCAGTAGTAGCAGTAATAATAATAGTAATAATAACAACTGTAAATAACAACCGGACATAAAGCATCAGAATAATTACCAACTCGTTGCCAATGTTCACCTATACCTTCTTCTTTGTCTGTGTTATATAACAATAAATAAATAAAAATAAAATATTTAAGTAACAACAAATAGAAAAAATCAAAATGTGTTTCATTCAGGTCAAAATCAAGATTAGTAGTTAAGATTTGGACTTATGAGCAGCGTTTAAGTCACAGAACTGAGTTTTAGGATTTAAGAATAAAACTTGGAATTTAGTCATTTATTTTTGTACTTGTGGCTAAATTTACAGTCACTTATTTATTTGCCTATTTAAACGTATTTGTTTGTTTTCAGTGACGGAGAGCTTCGCAGCTACGTCTACGTTTGTCCCGGAGCCGTTGCTGGCCGGTGTGCTAGCCGGGATCGGCTTCATGGTTCTGGCGCTGGTCTTGTTGCTCGGTTCTGCCTGCTTCGTCAGCCGCAGGAGGGACCGTCGCCGCAGGAAGACGGAGAACGGTAAGTATTCATCTTCCAATGAAGACTTAGCATATTTTGATGAACTGCATGTTGAATGTGATTATTTATGCAGTAAAATATTGAGCCACTTCATATCTGCGTAATAAATTACTCTTCATGGATTTAGGAATTATTGTTTCCCTTCCTCATTTATCCAGTTGTAAAAATTATAGATGTTGTTCACATTGCTTGCTGATTTGTGTAATTTCTCATTAGGCGGTGATAAATGAAAGGGTAATTAGCTTTAGCTAGCCTAGTTGTCCTGAGTCATTAAAGGGATCTAAGATTAGTTGAACATGTTCGTCTAAATATCTTGTAATTTTCCTATTAACTAAAAAATGCTGTTTGTGATACGCCAAAGCTCATAATTACTTCAAAGAAAATGTTTTTCACCCATGGAGGTCGCCATTTTTAAACCTGCTGGGTTGATGTCGCATAATGGTCCATTCTGAACTGGAATCTACAGAGTAAACACAGAAAGGCTAACTTTACCTGAGTAGTTGTTCATCATCATATGTTTGACGGGTGTAATTTTAGATGATGCCACACTGTGTCACAGTTGGCTGTAAATAAAAAAAGAACTGTTAGGTGAATCTGGATAATTTCCCACATGAAAAAGAAGAAGAGCGCAGTAGGAGAGAGCAGGAGCGAAATACAACTTCCAAAGGATATACATTTGTGCCCTCAACATTTCTCTCCAGAAGATTTTGAGTCAGTAGAACAAAACTCGACACTGGAAGCTCTTTTAAGTGCTAACGGAGCTCCAGTTATGTCCGGACCGGACACAGAGCTATAGCAATACTTACCGGATCACACAGTCCAACATGAAGTACATGTCACTCATTGTTTCATTTACGAAGCCGAACACCAGCTGCTACGGCCAATTCTGTCCTCTTCCTCTGTTTGGTTCTCCTCATCTTCATCACCTCTTGTGATTTCTACGTTCTCATTGCTCCCCAGTTCAAATTGAAAAGGCTTAAAGACTTGACTCATGCTGTTTTGACTGGACCCAGTCAGGCTATTGGACCGTTAGACGTCGTTTACCCAGAATGCATTGCACCGTGAACAACATGGCGACGTTCCTGTGACAATTTTTTATTAACATTCCTAAAAACTAAATAACTTACAGTATTATTACTGTATTGTTTTTACAACTAAAATAAATATTTCTCAAATAAAGTCTATTGTTACAACTAATCATGGATCCTTCTAATGGGCTCTTGATGCGGTTGATTGTTTTTCACTTCCTGGTCAGAAAGTCGTGCACCGTCTTACACTTCATCCCTCCCTTTCAGAACCCCTTCCTGCCATCTATAAGTGCTCCCCTTCAATGTGAGTACCCCTTTATCACTCCACTGCATTATTAGACAGTAACCTTTCCCTTTTTCCTTCCTTTGAATGTGCTGAAAATGCCAACAGGTTTCTGTTTCATCTTCTTATCTCCCTCGCGATGATCTATCCAAGCTGCTGGCTGAGCTTAAATGCAGTCAGTTTTTCTTCCACTTACAAATCTCTCTCCTCTGCCCTTCCCCATCTTTCCCCTCACTCTCACAGTAAGACGTCAGGCTCCTGTAGTCCAGACAGTTTGTTGAAGAAAAGCCTTCTCCCAGCCGACTCCCACTACCCCACAACGTCTTCCACCATTTCTTCCTCTCAGACGGACTGCTCCACTTTGAGCACAGGGAATAACCGTCGGCGCAGGACTCTAGAGCCAACCTACAGCAGAAGCCGCCTTACCAAGACAACTTCTTTAATTTCTCCCTCTATTGAGTTGATTTCTAGAGGTCAGGATGGCCGGTTTGCAGTTGGTGACTATGACACAATAAGTGTTAACAGCAAAACGATTTCCAGAGTCAAAAGATCTGTGTCACTCCACTTGGAAAAGGAGGACAAGAAAGACCTGCCGTGTGTGCTTTCTGTTGAAGTTCCTCCATTTAAACTGGATGGTGATTCAAGTCAAATGCGCAGCTTGGGTCAACTCCCGCCACTTCATGAAAGCTACATTGTTTCGCCTGATCAGAACAGCTTGTACTCAAACACCAGTTTTTGCACTATGCCTTGTCTCAACAGAGGACTGCCTCCAGTATTTCCCGTCCTCCCACATCTCCGAGCCAGCGTTAGTCAGCCTTCAACAACAGCAAGCAGTTTGGTTCTCCAAATGGAACATGAACGTGAGAAAGGGAACCTTAGTCGGTGCCTGAGGCTGGCACAGGAGCGAGAAGAAATAGAAAGGGAGCTTCGACGGTACACACTAGAAAGAAACTCCATGAAAGTCAAGACAGAGCAAAGAGAAACAAGCAATGGGGACGAAAGTGTTGAGAGACTTATGTGGGAATACAAAAGCAAGACCTTACCAAACATCTATCGTCAAGGTGGTAGGGAGAGATCTAGATATCTTACATCGTCCTCAATCAACTGGGAAGCCCATCCTTATGACTCAAGTTCAACTTTGAATCCATTCAGAGATCATTTGAATACATCTCCCCCTTTGACTCCTTCTTTTTCTCCCTATTTCCTTGACTCATTTACTAAGAACCCCAATGGAGTCCGCCACTCTTTTATTGACAGCTCAACTCTCCCTCACCAGAGGTGTCGAGTAGATCCACCACAAGGCTACGATAGTCCAAGACGATTCTCATCCTTTGACCACCAAACAAGTAACTCATTCCATAATTCACAAAAAGAAAACATTCTTAGTAATGGCACAATGTTTCACAGCAACAGAAACACTCCAGATACAGTACCAGACTCTACAAGATTGGAAGAAATGCTCAGTGAACCAATTGGTTCAGATGGCAAAGAGTTGTGTGTCGAGATGAGCGTAGACGAGCCGGAGTTTGAGTTGCCCACGTTGGAACCTGCAAAGCCCATGTTACACCACAGGATTGCTTCTCATGTTCAACACGGCTGCTCGCTGTCTCAGCGAAGCAGGCATGAAGACATGAGAAGAAGCACAAGCTTCAATTGCAGCAGGAATGCTTCTGTTGGCAGCTTTGACATGGCTCATCACGGTCAGCAAACCTCAGGACCAGAACACTGGAGAGCTAGGACCCGAGACTCCAAAACCTTGGACCGCAGTCAGCGAAGTCAGAGTCTAGACTTGAGGAGACAGAAGAAGAGTACCTTTCTCACACCATCCGCATGGGTAGAGTCACTCAGCCAAGAGGACTGTTCGGTTGAATTGTCTCATACAAGTAACAAAAGTGAGCAACATTTCTCAACTGCTGTGGGTCCAACTCGCAGTCGAAAACCTGACATGCCCCACTACTGCGAATCTAGCCCCTTAGCTGACACCGCCAATCATCCAACTCCCAATCAGGACACAATGAAGGAATCGGGTTATAGTGTCAGCCTGAAGGAGGTTTCCAAATACTTACCGCCCAACAGCAACGACTTAGAGGCACTGGAAGTGGACTCGGGACGCTACGAGGGAGTGGCAGACTCCGGTGGCAGCTACAGCAGCTACGCTAGCAGCGGCCGCGGCAGCATGGAGACTGCTAACGGGCATCTGCCCTCGTCTCACCTGTCCCCAATGCTGACAGACTCACCTGTGACTGCAGAGGTCACTCAGGATGGATCAGAGGACAAGGAAAGTGGACAAACAGAACCAAAACGAAGGTGATGGAACACACCGATTTACTGAATTTTGATTTAGTTGAAGACGATGTCAGGGATTTTAGATAACCTCTATGGTCACTATCAACGTGACCCCATTACTCATCTAACTGGTAACTGAATAGAACAAAACACACTTCAGGATATAATTCAGAAAAGGTTGTGCATAGAGGCTTTACATGCTAATGGTAAACTTAGCATGCAAATGCAAAAGCTATTGCGCTAAAGCACCTCTAGGCAATCTAATAATACGTACTAAAGTTAATATATCAAACTTAGAAGAATGTTGTTTTTTTTTTGCTTGTTAAATTTTGCCTCCTGCTGTTGGTTTGATAGAGCTAACAACATGTGAATTTTATCATTCTAAAGCTAAAAGTAGCATGCACTATGCTGCGTATAGCAGCTTTAGCATGGCAGTATATACAAATTGTTAAATACTACAATTAAATAAGTCACTCCTATAATAGTGACCATAATAAAGCTAACATTAACATGCTAATTCTAAAGCTAAAGACAATTGTCCTAAAGTTAGCATTTACAATGCTAATTTTATAGTGCTTAAGATAATATAAGCAGGATAATTAGTATACTATACACATTCAATCATGCTAATGCTAGTATTATTATGCTAGATCTAACATTAGCAGCCAAATTCCAATTTATTATGCTAAAATAAATGCTAACATACAAATGCCAATGAAGCGATTGTTAGCAAGCTAATGCTAGGGCTGTCATGTTAAATCTATCAACAGTTCATTTATACTAATTTCCAAGCAAAAAGTAACATAACTAATCTTTTTGTTCCTCTTTAGGAGGCAGCCATCGGTAGATGAGAATTATGAATGGGATGCTGGTGACATCTGCTCACGGCCTAGAGAAGAAGATGGTGAGAATTTTAAATTTCTAGATTGTAAATTAATGTTTTAAAGCAAAATTACTTGTTAAAATTACACAAATGATCTGCTTAATAGATTAGTTAGTAGATTGGATATTTATCCACATATTAGCTCTGTTTCACTGCTGTCACCTAAGTTGTGTACTTTACAATATTAATTTATTTTGTATTTTTGTATTATGTTGCAAATTTACATCATCAATGAGTACACATGCTGTGTTATTTAATTTTACAATTTTTTGTAGTTTTATATTTAAAGCCTCACCTCCATAGAAATATCTACAATAAATTCAGAATGAAATATTGACATTTAGATTGATTGATCTGGTCGTCTGAGTATAGAAAAGAATATAAACGATGTTGTAAAAATAAGGACAAAATGATAAAAAGAGGGAAAAAGCAAATTTTAGGTAATTTATTTGGATTTATTTTGACCTTTTGTAGTTTTGAGCATGATGCTTTAACTATTTTACCTGTTGCTATGTTTAATTCTTACACGTTTTGAAATAGAAACCAAAAAAAGTGAAAAATATTAAATAAAAAAAGAAGCTGCATGACGTATTGAGAATTTCATATCAGGGTTAAAAGTGTAAAAAATGCAACAGGTTAAATTCCTGTTTAAAAACACAACTGGCACAAACATAAAAGTCATATTCTTAAAATTTTTTAAAAAAGAATAGATTTAAAATGTTCTTTAACTTTTACTGTTTGTCTTATTGAAGTAGTTTTGGATTGTGATGGAAGCCAACATTTAAAAAACTAATTCCTGCAAAACTTCCTTCTGCCTGGGTGACATTTATAAATATATTTCCTTGAACAAATTTAGAGAAAGGTCAGGTCTCTCTTGGATAAGTCCGTTTTTAATATCCAGCCCTTAAACTGTGACTGTTTCTCACACATGGATGTTCACCATCAAGGAGATTAAATTTATACATCAAATACCGGCTGAGGTAAAAAAAAAAATCACAGCTTGTAATTTCACAAACGTCTTTTCCTTTTGTACCTGCAGGCGTTCTCCCAACACCGAGCCCACAGAAGCCCGCTGCCACCCGGAGCCGTCCCAGCATGCCGCGCTCCGAGAAAGCACCAAAACGTTCCTCTGCGTTTGCGCCGCTGCCGGGGCATCAAAGCAGGCGCTCTGCTGAGCCAGAACCGGACGCCGTGCTGTTCTGACAGCGCCGCCGCTCGCCTCGTCTCACCTGGCGCCGCGGCGACGGCGGCTCGCCGCGCCGGGTGACGAAAGCTCACGCTGGAGAAAGTGAGCTCTTCTGTGATCAAGCTCGTTCTTTCTTTATTTAATTTTATTCCAAAAGTGGATAAAAGACGATCAAAGACGAGAGTTTTTTTGACGGGTTTGGTCTTTTTTAGCACAGAAATTCACATTTTATCTAATTATGCTTAGCATTTACCACAAAGATTACAAATTACAAATCCATTTCTTTATTTTGCTAACTGTGGATGAATCATCTTGTAGGATTTAGACAAACTCTCATGCTGTGAGATCCAGCGATGTTAAGTTTGCAGAAAACAAATTTAATGTCGCACTGAAACAAAAAAAAATACTTTGTTTTTTCTCCCAGCTATTTGTTCTCTCTAGGGAAACAAATAGAGCATTAAAATGTAATTTATTGTTCTTAAATATGGGAGAATATAAATAACATAAGGCAGTAGCTGCGTTTCCGTTACAAATATATGCAAAACTTTGTCAATACTTCACAAAAATGTGGAATACGCTACCATGAATGTTTATTTAGCTAAAATCTGGTCTTGCCTTGTATGTTGAACTTATGTGTACAACAACCCTAAACAAACTACAAGGCAAAGGCTCCCAATGAGCCCAAACCTTTTGAGACCAAGATCACCAGCTGGCTGAGATCTACCTCATAACACGAAGATATAAACATTGTAAATGAAACTCTATTAACTTATTTTATATGCAAATACCCGTCAGCTATAGCAGAAATATTAAAGTGATATAAAACCTGATGCAGTTTCTTCCTCAGTGAGATTCTGACACTGGGAGGAGGTTACTGGTTTCAGAGGCTGGTTGCAAATCTGAGGTATTAATGGGTTGTTGTAGATCTGAACTTTGGTTTGATGACCTCAGACTAACGGAGGAACCACAGAGCTCTGTTGGGATAAATGACATCTTGTGAAGTTGGGATATTTTTCCTCCAACAGGTTCCAGAGGAATCGCCTCCAGATGTTGGACTGGATTTTATTTCAATGTCCTTTCTGAACATTTTCAACAGCGGAGCTATAAAGGTTGAAAAAGGTTTTATTTTGGAGGAAGTATCATCAACATTTCCACTAAATAAGTGACGAAAATAAATATGATTGAAAGAGGAAAAGCCTCTCAGACTCTGAGCTCAAAGCAAGATGCCAGAGATTTAATTTATTTTCATATAATTATCCCGGTAGAAGCCATTTGTTTGTTACTTAATGAAATATATTTGTCCTATTTGATATTTGTTGTGACGTATGCTGCAAATGAACGAGGTAATGAGTCCAAGTCTGTCATTTATTGAACGTTCAGAAACTAATGAGCCGCAGCGAAGGTAAAATAACCCAAACAGGTGATCAATTCAAAACCACTTGTAGCTTTTTACTCTCTCTTGTTGCAACCGGCTGCCCAGCGGAGATTACGTTAAAAACATGACATTCAGTCCGTTACGATATCAGGTTTTCTGGCTTGATATTTATTTCTCGATTATTAATAAGCCTCCCTTGAACACAGCGGTGGCTGATTAGCTCATTTAAACTCCTGCTCTGATAGTCAGTCGCTCTTTTAGTCGCCTTGTTTTTGTTGTTGTTAATGGAACCGAAACGCACTGAATTGAGCAACACCTTGTTGAAACAATAATTACTGAGATCATTAATTTGAACACACTTTGTAGATTTTTTTAAAAATTCTTTAATAAAGTCACAAACATTTTGGATATTTAAATGTTTTGATAAACGCGACAGAAGAGGACGCTGGTTTCAGCCTATTGGCAGCGTTCAGTTTGTCACCTGCTGCCGAGATCGACTCAAAACCATCCGCAGTCGACATGTTGAGCACCCCTGCAAAGAGCAGCTAGGAGCAGCTAGCAGCAGCTAGCAGCCGTTAGCAGCAGCTAGCAGCAGGTACCAGCAGCTAGCAGCCGTTAGCATGTGTAAAATTAAACATGGCTAAAATGCACAACATTATTAATAACAGTTAAAAATGTAAACCAAACATTGCAAAATTACTCATGAAACTGCATATGATTTAATTTGTCTAAAATATATGTTGAAATATAAAACTTGTAAAGAAAACACAGAGCTGATCCTAATAGTACCACAGTTACCGACGGCAACAGGAAAAAGTGTGGGGGGGGCGGAACTGTCTGTTACTGGTTGCTATGGTAACCAAGAGCAGCATAGCAGAACTTAAAACACTAATAATTGTCTGAAGAATGTAACTTACTGACTAAACAAAATGAACTCAAGGAATAAATAAACACATTTAGTGTCCGCTTTTTTGTAAATTCAACTCTAAATTATTCAGGGAAAATTTCAAAAACGTTTGACAATGCAGTCGAGTCACAGTGCTGCTTTACACGCTATTGGTTAGCATTTACAAACCGGCCAATCAGGGAGCGGCTTTTATTTTCTTTGCCAATAATTGATTGTAACCCCAAAAAGCAGAGAAAAGGAAGTAGCAGCCGTGCTAAAACAATTTCCACTGAGCATATTAAAGCACATTAAGCTATATTTGGTGTTCAAACTAAATATAAAGTTGACAGGTTTAAGCATTTTTACAGGAAGTTTAAAGTATTTGTGGGATCTGTATGTGGGATGAGATGGATGTATAAATGAGAATAATTTTATCTGTTTTCAGGTTTTGGTTTGAATGATAACATAAAACTGGTTTAAAAAAGTTTTTTTCTTTTCTAATTAATCCTAATCAACTCACCAGGTTTTCATCCGTCCACCATTTTTTGGTTTTATCACCTTTGATTTATTGTTGATTTATTAAGATGTGAATATTTTTTTACTAAAAGTTTAAGTCAAGGCCAAAAACAAGTTAACTATACATGAATCCTCACGAGTTTCTGATTCATCTGCAGGGGCAAGAATCAATTTGTGTAAAATTCAATTAATCAAGATTATTGTAGTGTTTTAAATATATTTAAAAAAAATTAACTTTTATTGTAATTAGAAAGTAAAGACGTGTGAGAGGTGTCGTTCATTACACGGGATTAATTATGTTTTTATCCATCTTTATTTCCTTCTGTTAGGTTTCTCATGACATCTGAGAAATTGAAAATAAATATGGAATAATGTGTTTTTTTCAAGAGATGTTAAAGTTATAATAGCTTCTTTTTAGAAAGAGATATTGAATTGATTGAATATTACAGGTTTTATTTTCAGGGACTATATCGTCATTTTCTAAAAGTTCTGGATGAGAAAAACCACAAAAGGAATTTAAAACTGTAAATTCAGCATTTTAATTTGGTAGAAGAGACAAATTTGTTGTAAATAGATGGATTTAAAGACTGAAACAAACTGATTGCCACGTTGCAGGTTGGAGATCTGATCCGACTTTAATGCTTTTAAATCAAAGCTTCTTTATGTTTGTTAAAAATTAAAGTATGTTTTTATATTTTGATGTTGTTGTGAGCTTCATTTCATGTCACAGATATTTAGTAAGTTCCAACAATAAGAGAACAAAATTAGAATATTTTAAAAATAGAAGAAATCTGTTGGTTTGCATCACATCACAATCCCGCCACGTTTAGCTGCACAAACATTTCACCACAAAAGGCTGTTAGCTTAGCTTTCTATTTATTAGCTTCCTTCATATTCTGTTCACACAAAAATCTGATTGTGTTCGTATTTAATTATAATGAACAAAAAGTGAAATAAATATACAAATTTGAGCAAAAACAAATCACAATTAGCATCAACCAAAATGTGTGAATGTAAACGTTCTACAGTTTACTAATTGAGAAATCAATTATGTATTCTGATTAATTTTTTAAACATAAATCCCTTTCTGATGTGTATTTTTGCTTGTTATATTTTGCGTCCTGCCGTTGGTTTGATGAAGCTGAAGCTGCCATGCTAAAGCTAAAATTAGCATGCTTTGTGCCTTAGCACGGAAGTATATCAGTACTACAATTAAATAAGACATAATAGTTACCATGCTAAAGCTAAGGTTAGCATTTATAATGCTATAATGCTACAATAAATCCCTTTGTCAGGTGAGTTTTTGCCAAAAACAAAAGTTCCTGCAAATCTTTTTAACTGTAGTTTGTTGTTGCACCTGCTGAGAGTCCTTTAGTGAAATTCGTCACTGCAAACATTTGTGACAATGCTGACCTTTTTAAGGGAGCAGAAAGAAAAATTCAAATTGGATACTATTACCTGTGCTGCAGCAGGCACTCCGTCATTTCTGGCCATTCAGAGGGTGAGGAAGAGGAGATGATGATGATGATGTGCAGTTCAGCTTCGCACGGATCGTCATGTTCACTTCAACGACTTTGTGCTTTTTTGTTGGGATCATTTTAGGATTTTAGTCGTCTAATAATCATGAGAAAGTCGCCAAAATGGCTAAAAAAGTTTAAACAATTTGTGAGCCGCCTGAATCTTTAACACTGGGACAGTTTAAATGTTTTAATTTAATCAACACTTTAAAAAAAAAGGTTGTTTCAAAATGAAAACATGTTTATTTCTTTTAAGGAGAAGCAAGAGACGAGGTGAAGTGGTATTTTATACACAAAACAACCAAGAGAATTAGATTAAAACGTATAAAATAAATAAAAAAAAATATCTGAAAATGCAAATTTAAACACCTAGAAATGCCTTCAGCCCCAGTTTAACTGTTTAAAACAAGAATTTGCAAACAGTTATGAGAATTATTGTCTAACAGTAAAATAAATAGTTTAGAAATTAAATTATCTGGTTTACAGTGAAATGGTCTCCCAGCAACAGACTTTAAGTTAAATTACATTTAATTTGTTTAAAACTAGTTAGGAATCTGTCAAACAAAATAAAATGCCTTTGTTGTTGTTTTTATCCTCGTATTCATGCAGAAATATAAAAAATATTGACTAAATGATTCAGTTTTTTGTTGTATTTAGTAGTTATGTAATGGAGGAAATGTAATATTTCCATTTATCACGTTTTACTCACATTATTCTCACTAATAATTATCTCAGTGCTGCAAAGCATTGTGGGAAATACTCACTCATAAAGGCCACATTTAGTCCAAATCAATGTTTTTGTCGCTTTTTCTCTTTAAGTTTGTTTCTGTCAGGATTAATCAGGACAGAAATAAAATCTAAAACAAACATAATTTCTTTCTAAAACCGTTTTTCCTGACAGTCGAAATGAGAAAAATAAAAATTACCCGACTGATTGGTGACGCCGCAGCAGAACCAAGTAACCAGGATTGTTTTGAGGATTTAGCGCGATACTCCGCTGGACGGAGGATGAATTACTTTCAAATGCCATGAAGTCGCTCATAAAGCATCAAACTAATTAAGTTCCTGTGAAAGAAAATATCAAGTAGAAAATTGTAAAGAGCAGCCATATGGTGCAGGTTTTCTCTGCGACGTTTTAATTGAAAGATGGAGATTAGTGATGCTTAAACTTCACCAACTGGTGGCTGTTTGTTCAAAGCAGCTAAAATAAAAATTTAAAATGTTTGTCCAGAAATGTTGGATCAGTTTTTGTTGCATCCAAACATTTCTTCCCAATTTGTTGTTTTGTTTTTATTAAACCAAAATAGTGTTTTTCTCATGTTTTGTTTATTTTCCACACACATAGCGCCATCTTTTATTTTATTTTTTTAGCACAATCACATAACCGTTACCCTCAGTTGTCATAAAAAACACAAATAAAATTTAGCGCTTTGAAATTGGGCTCTGTCTCTTTAAGAAGCTCCTGTTCGTTCCAGCAGTGCTCCTCATTATGCCGTTTACACCCGTTTTCATGTGGAAACAGCCGTTGATTTGTGTGAGAACGGTTGCCATGGCGATTCAAGTCAAACATACTCCAGGTATGTTTTTAACATATTAAGCGCAAAAAAGTTAAGAAATTCAGCAAACAGGATTTTGGCTGTCCTTACTAAAAATGGCTGACACTTAGTTTGATTCAGTTTTATTTTTAGTGTTTAAATGTTTTAGTAAGTGTAGTAAAAGTGACTAATTTAAATCTGACTTTGGATTAAAAATCTCATTATAACACTTAATGCTAAGTCACAGCATTGACTTGATGCTAATGTAATTTAGCATTAAGTCTCATAACTTCAGTCAACTTTTCTGTAAACTTTTTGCACAACTTCACATAAACTTGTTTATTATTTACTGAATGACTCTTTGTGACATAAAGACTCTTTCTTGTCCGTCTACAAATAAAGTTTTAACCAACATTTTCTGTTCATCGCTTAGAAATCTGGACATGCATGAGTGAAAGTGTATCTGGAAAATAAGAGAAAGATTTTAAAGTAAAAAAGTACCAATTATGAAACTGATTTAGTTCATGCTGCAGAAATAGACAAATTTATTCCTGTTTTCTTTGTATCTTTTACTTGTACCTAGGCAACCAATAATAACTGGAATAGTCATTTTAATCTGGAGGACTCGCTGTGGGCTTCTTTTGTTAATCAAATTATGTTATTTGCTTTTAAATATAGCTGTAACATGAATGTTTTTTGTCTTCTAAAGCTGACTGACATTAAGGGATGTGTTTTCTCTTTTATTTTAAATGCAGTAAATCAGATTGTGCTTTAGTATTTCATTTTGTTCCAGCAGTTCTGCATTCGGTGTGATAGCAGCTTTCTGCTGAGAAGCTGTAGGTAAAGACTTTCATGTTACTTTGACTAGGTGTTAAAATCCTCTGCTTTAATTAACTCCAACTTACTTCTGATTAGCTTTATGCTCCTTTGTTTTACTTCCTTTAGTTAGAACGACGTTATTTGTTTCAAATGAACTTTGGCTTATTTTATTTCCTGTAAGTTTCCACTTCCAGAGAAGTGTTTAAGTCCTGGATTTTTGAATAATCTTCACATTTACGTTAAGAAAGAATAAATAATCAACATCGCTGATGCAAAAAAAGATACAAAGTTTGTTAGTTTCACTGCAAAAACACAAAATATTGCCAAGTATTTCTGTCTAGTTTCTACTGCAAACATCTTAGTTCACTAGAAATAAGACAAAACTAACTTTTCAGACACAGAGGCTTGTTTTAAATTATTAAGTAATTCCTTAATATCGATGAAAAGTTACAGTTCCATTGGTAGAATGTTCCTCTGCGCTGTTGCCTGGCAACCCCAGCCAAGCCCAGCCCGTCGCCTAGCAACCAAGTTAGCATGAACAAACTAAATGTTATTACACATGGAGAAACAATTTCTGCTATTTTATAGTTACACAAATACAACAAAAACTTATAAACTTAAATTTAGTCTTTTTAAAAATCCTTTATTGATCCCAAAGGGAATTTAAATCAAATTAAAATGATTAAAAATAATATGGCGCATTCTACATTTTAAAATCAAATTTTTTTTTTTCGTTTTTGTTTGCTACTTTTGATATAAGCTAATTACAAACAACACTAATGCTAGTAGGTTTGTCACTTTGGAGTGACATGTTGGTTTGGTGGGCCCCATTGAAAATCTGCCTGAGGCCCCAAAAAGGTTTGGACCGGCCCTGTTTTGTGGTGCATTTAGTCTGATTTCAGTCTCTTAATCAATATAGTAACTAAACTAAACTATATCCACCTTTTGTTGCCAATAATTAACTGAACACCAGTTGAAACATCGAGAAAATCTTTTATCTACCTTCAGCTGTAGAGAGGTCCTCCAACATGACTGTTAGGTTAATTGGTTTTTCTCATTTGTGTGTGTGTGTGTGTGTGTCTCCAGTGTGTCCCTCAAGCTGCAAGGACAAGCAGGCATAGACAATAGATCAGGTTTTCTTGAATAACTATGGGTTGTCTGCATTTCTTTCAACAGGACATATTTTATCCATATTTTCTCTCGAAAATGTAAATTTCTCTAATTATCCAAAACTCCAAGAGCAATTAAAGATGGAAGCTGGAAGCGTTCACCCGTTGCTTTACCTCAAGGCCTAACATGAGTGCAATTAAAAGTTGATTATGTTCTTTGTTTAAAAAAAGACAGCTTTGATGAGTTAACATTTTTGATTAGACTGAAAGCAGAGAAAGTTTATTTAATCATCCAAATCAGCTGAAACAATAGCTTTTAAAATAAACAAGAAAAGATGTGGAAAAAGGCGAAAATGAGGCGACCTTTTGATTTTTCATTTAACTTTGCAGACTGGTGATTATTTTTGTTTTCTCTTCCTCACCCAGCAATTTATTTTCCCAGGTATTATGTTTTGCTTGGAAGAACTCATAAATATAGCAATTAGTGCTTGTAGCTGAGGATACCTGCAAGTATTATCTCCAACCAAGTGTAAAATAAGTGTGATTATTGTCGAAATTAAAATAGAAACATGTTGGGAGGTGGATCGTTTGAAGAGAGACATTTTCTGTCTTCAATCTGCACATCCATTGTTTAGTCTGAGAGAATCCACAACACGCCGGTGGAGTTAATTACCTCGCCGATCGTCTCCCAGCAGAGTGTGGAATAATATTATCAGGGGAGAGAAGGATTTTCCCCTCTGTCGTACCGGCTGTAGAGAACGGCAGAATCTCTCTTAACCCCCATTTCACTTTAATTACACGTTTGCCCAAGAGACGGACTTTACGGGGGAAGAAAACCCAAACACCCGTGTTTTAGTCGTCCCGGTGGTATTATCCTTGCAGTAAGTGTTTCTGTGCTCAACCAGAATTGATGACCTTATTAAAATGGCTGCTTCGACTTCGTCCTCGACAATCCACACGCGACACTTTTCGTGGCGGCTGTTTGGATTGTAAAACACTTTGTTGATTAATGGCGACTATGTTTGATTTGAAAATAGTTTCGGTTTGGGAAAGCACACTCGTCTTTTCGCATTGCTTGTTTTTATTTCTTCCAATTATTGGTGGCGGTTTTCACTGTGCCTTTCGCTTTGAGGGAAAAAGTTACAAAACTACAGAGAAACTCTTCTTCAGTCTCATGTTCAGCTGCAAGATGGTTCTGAAATCTGACCTGAACCTTCAGAGCCACATAGACAGTTACAAAGTCAGCCTTCTGTCAGCGAAGAACATTTCTAGGATTAAAGGATGAAGGTCCCAGCAAGCTTTAATTCATTTGTTTGTCTTTAGTCACGTTGATTACTGCAACAGTTGTAACTTTTCTATATTCGTCTCAGGTCCAGTAGGTTGACGTCACGACAGAAACATTCAGGTTCATTTTATTTATTCTAGCAAAAGGGGAAATCAAGTTGGTGGCAAACATCAGTCCAGCAGCTTCTGTCCGTATGCATTAAATAAAATATAATAATCATAAAGAAACTACAGAGCAATAGCTCCCAGTGAGCATTTAGTAGCAGTTAGCAGCATTTAACTGCAGTTAGCAGCAGTTAGCAGCATTTAACTGCAGTTAGCAACATTTAGCAAAAGTTAGCAGCATTTAACTGCAGTTAGCAACATTTAGCAACAGCTAGCAGCATTTAACTGCAGTTAGCAGCAGTAGCAGCAACCCGCTGGATGTCCTATTTATTTGTTTTTGTGAGACTTAAGCAAATTCAAAACTCGTATAGCTGGACAGATCTGAGCATTTAGCCGATGTTTTGAACATCGTCTGCTTACAGTCACTGAAATGACTCTTTGAATTAATCTGAGACTTCTTTACGTCCTTCAGGTCGTCAGAAATGTGAAAAGTTTCCTTTTCCTCTCAAACACGACCATCAGCTTTTGCGTAATCAATAATAATGCACTCAAGGCCGGGTTACAGTTACTACATTTTAGTTTAGTTTCTGACAAAACATTTATTCTCCCAATAATCACTGACGCTCTTCAGTCGAGGGGAATTGTTGGCCTACAATTTGCACATCATACATTTTAAATTAGCTTCTAAAATGGACCACTACTTTGACAAGATAAACAAGTAAAATGAAACAAATTGCTCATAAATACCTATGTGCACTATCAGTGGGTTGAGCAGGCAATTTTATACTTTCTCAGTAATTACAGCAATGAACCTGCCAGTTGTGTCTGTTTAATTATAGACAGTGACATATGAGAGCAACTCAAGAGACTGGCTGCAAGTTCGAGCTCTGATTATAAAACAATAAAAATTCAACTTGTTTTGATGGTAAAGAGAGGCTGATTGAATTACTGTTTGTAATTGTTTCAACAAGATCCTGTCTAGTTTACCTGAAGTTGAACATCATAAAAAGAAACATCTTTTCATGCTTACAGACAATTAACGAGTTATGTTAGTTTGTATAATAGAAATTGAAGGAAAATCTTCACATTAAGAACTAGAAACTATGCAGATTATGTTTTCTTAATCGAATCTTTTTATATTGCAAAAACGTAAAATCTAACCAAGTATTTTTGTCTATTTTGTCTTAGTACACTTGAAATTAGACAAAACAAACTCATCAGAAAGCTTTTAGGGAAATTTAGGAGCTTGTTTTTGGCAAATATTTATTTAACATTGATGAAAAAATTCCACTGGCAGATAGTTTAACTTATAACATAGGAAAAATGTCTTGCTATAAGTGAAATAATCTGCCAATGGAACTAGAACTGGGTTGCTAGGTGACAGGCTGGACTTGGCTGGGGTTGCTAGGTAACGGAGCAGCAGAATATTCTACCAATAGAACTAGAACTTTTTACTGACTTAAATCAAGCTCCGATATCTTACCGAAAAGTTACTTATAAGTCAGTTTTGCTTCATTTCAAACAGACAAAAATCCAGAAACAAAAAGTGGCGTTGTTGTCAGTTGCTATGGCAACGAGTCTGCATGTAGCGTAGCTGAAACAGAAAGCGAGTGGTTTTGAGTTATTTAGTTTTCTGCTTTATTTTTCCCTTTGCTGCTCTAAATTAATAGTACCTACATCTCCAGGTTTCGTTTAGTTCACGGGGAATCGTCTTTTTACCTTCCAGCGTTGTGCGCTTGCACGAAATTTCCAGAAGTAAACAAGGAGTTCACAGACATTTCGGTATTGAGGTCTCTGTATCTCTGAGATTTGTTCCCAGCTGGAGGAGCTCTCCTGATCTCTTTGACTCGTCGCTCTTGTGATGATTGGGCCCCATTCGGGAAGACGAGGGCCGTCAGCAGCTGTTCATTCCAGCATCAACACCTGCATAACGTGACACATCCTCTCAATCTCCATCACCTGTTGATTTGTTCCATCTTCCACATTTATCAGAAACCTCAGATGGCTGACGGAAAACAGAAGGGACCCGATTATTTAATCTGTTTAAAAATATAACCTCATACAACAACAGACTTTTATTTCCCTGCAGAGGCTTCACAAAATGGCATATGTATGCTAAAGTGAAATTAAATACAACGGGAAAAAACCCAGCACATTCAAATCAAGGTGAGCTGTCATACTGACACAAATAGCAAGCGAAATGCTTTGCTGGAAATCACTAAGGAACAGCTTGTTTACACAATCTTACTTTATAATTGCTTGTCTATGGATGAAAAGACACCAGAAACATTTTTTTTTTTCAAACTGCAGTGAAATAAATGTGATGCACAGCGTGGCAGGTGATGATTACAAGGCAACGGATCTGTTTTCACCCGCTGAAAACGGCCGACTCTTGACTGTTTTACTCCACGAATGTTCACTGCTTCAGACAAATAGATTACTCCATTAGTCAAATTGATTACAAATGGTTTAGTGAGGTCGACTGTGCTTGCCAAGCTATAAATTAGATAAAAAGTAAATGCAATCGGGATTGTGTGCTAAGAGCTATTGAGTTTGTCATGACTGCAGAGTGTTATGTTCTACTTTGTTGTTGTGTAGTATATCATAATCAAATTGTTTTAATTGCTTTGCTAGGTAAAATTTGGTATTTTGATATGATGGATATTGACATTTGCTGTTTATCCCTCAGAGATTATCTGAGGAGTCAAAAGATTTAAGTATATTTTGGTCTCAAATAAAAATGAAACCAAGAAAAAGATAGATATATGGACTCACTGCAGTGTGACGTCAAAAAGCTGCTTGCTAACAATGACTAGCATTGGTTTTAGCTGTTAAGTTGTAATATAACACGCTAAATCTTAAATGTACGGCTGATATATATATATATAAAAGGGATGCTCTGTTACTAATTGTCAACACTACAATAACTAGATAACAAGGTCAGGAAAAAGTTTTAATTCAGAATAAAATAACGAGGCAGAGGGAAGTAGTTCAGTTATGCTAGCTTGACTATGATAACCTTACATGTTTATGTGCTCTGGAATTTGATGTGTTTTGAGTCAGTTAAAAAATTGTAAAAAGGGTGAAATGAACAAAAAAAAACTTTGGCAGATCATCTTAGAGCAGGTGTTTAAATTAATCAACTGCCGCAGTGTTAGCTTAGCTAATAGCAGCAGTAGCTAATAATCTACCACACCGATCACTTATATATTAATCGCAAAATAAAAATTTAAAAACATGAAACTGTAATGGACTGAATGTTCTGTTCTTTGTGTGGGGAGTTTTTTTTGGTGTTGAATCTTTAAACATAAAGTTGGCGTTGCTGCCAGTTGCTATAGCAACGAATAGCGCAGCGGACACAGAGAGCGAAGGGGAAAAAAAGTGTTTTTTCTGTGTTATTTTTCCCTTTGCTGTGGCGCACTGCACTAAATTAATAATACCAACACCTCCAGGTTTAATTCTGTTAACTGACTCGTTCTACTGCGGCAGCGCAGAATAGTTTTCTTACCTCCAGCAAAATGTCCGGATGTAAACAACAACATCCAGGGATCCATATCAATATGTTAGAACTGAACTCATTGTTATAAGAAAAACTATAGTCACAGTTGCAGGGAAGGGATGAAATCAATTCTCAGAGCCCCAGTTCTTAATTGTATGTGTTCCTCCATTGCCTCGCATCTGACGTAAATGAATGGGTAATTAACAGGCTTCTTGTCGGCTGCTGAGGTAATTTAATCATTTGAATCAGGTGTGCTGGAGCAGAGGCTCGTCTAAAACATGCAGGGCAGCAGACCCTGAGGACCAGCACTGAGAACAACTGGCTTAGAAAGTAAACGGTTCAATGCTCTCATTTACTCAAGCAGGAGCAAAATATATTTATTTAGTAAGCAGAGAGACTTTTGTAAGCTGCAGCACAGAAAAACAGAATCTGTGCTAATTGAAAATGAGTAGTTGATTAGCAAGAGTTGCTAGATGAAAGTGTTAGCTGAAGCATAGAGGATGATAATTGAAAGTATTTATTTCAAAAACAAACAAGGAATGTTCCACTTATTTCTCTATGTGTATAAGCTAGCAGTTGTCCTGCAAAACAACTAGACAATCAGCAAAATGCTAGCAACAACTGTGTTAGCTGAGGTGATAGAGCATTTGAATTAGCCTTCACAACATTGCTGTGATGTCTTCAAATTCAGCTTTGAAGGATTTGGACACAGCCAGAACTGTTATTTCTGTCTGTTCAGACACTAGCATTAGCCAGCTTTAGCAGGACCTTAGCACTGTAACACTTTCAAAAGACATTAATAACAGGTGTTATTAAATAACCGTAGTGCGACGAGCTATTTTCTAGATGGAAACATATTGCTGGCAGAAGCATTCTTAAAGAGAAAGACTTCAGTGGAAATGCAATAAAAAATATTAAATATACAGAAGATTGAATCTAAAACCACCCCTTCGATTTGTGTTCTTGTTTATGCACAAGCTAGCATTAGCACTGTAGCACAGCTAGTCACTCTAATCCACATGTATCAAACTCAAGGCCTGGGGGCCAAATCTGGCCCGCTGTAGCTTTTTATGTGGCCCTCTAGACTCCAGATTAAATCAATAAGTCCCCCCAGTTTTTCATAAATCCACAAAATTTGTTGATATTTTAATGGGGTTTATCAATACATTCGGGCACAACCGGCCTTTTAAGAACATTCAAAAATGAAAATGAGTTCAAAACTTCTGCTCTAATTCATCCTTTAAATGTTTAAATACTTTTAAGAACTGAAAAGTAATACACTTAGTTATTTTATTTACCTTCTGGGGTGGCATAGTCTTATAGCTGTTAGCTTGCAGCACAAGCAGGTTGATAATCATTATAATAGTTTACAATATTGGTGTTGCTGAAGACGTTGCTTCAGTCTATATAACTCATTGCTAGACGAAATGTGAATATAAACACCATTTTGTGCATCTATGTAAGAGCAAGGGTTTATTTCTGAATCTAGATTTGTTGACTTCATTTGCGCCTGGGTGATAGCTTTGAAAAATCTCCTCTTAGTGGCTTTATGCCGTTGTCCTTATCGGCACCGTAGTTTCAAACGGGGACAAAATCCATTTGGACGAGTGGCAGGTAATTCATACGGTGCAGTACTACAGGATTAAACCAGAAACCACTAATGAAATTGAGCACCGAGCTTCTTCAAGGCTACTTTCCAAATGTCCTTGAGTGGCCACGCTCACAATTAAAATGTGATGAGAATGAAAGCTGGTCTGTGGGAACAAGCAGGTTTCAAAGAGCGTCTCGCACAAAGCACAGCCTTTTATGAAAGCAACATGTTGCTCTGTTAAAATGGAGTTAGAGGAGAGGTTGAGCAATTACCATCACAACAGTTTCTGAAGTTGTTTGGGATCAGAGGTTGTGTGAGGTCTACCTAATTGGTTCCTGAAAATCAGGAAATAACCGCTGCCCTGGATGTGATGATCTAAATTTAGTCAGTTGCGTAACTGCAGCTGAGGAAAAGCCAATAAAAATTCATTGAGGAAAGGTTATAGCCCAGAGGACATTTATTCAGGACACTTGAGTTTGAATAACCTCGGGCATGAAAGTCAAGATGGCAACAAGTAGAGAAAATGAACGTCTCCGAATTAATGTGAGGGTATTTAGTAGGCTGGTTAGGATTAGCAAATATTAGCATCAATGATTCACATTCAAATCTATTCTCTGTCTAATTAAACTCTAATCATGTAGTAAGCTATCCTGCGATATTTGGGTTTTGGTTTATTTTTGTGTTTATATTTTGATCTTTTCCTTAAGTAGCCTCACCTACAGACAGAGCCCTTGCTTGTTATTGTTTGTGTTCGGAAATTTTGAGGAGGTCAAAAAGACGCAGCAGAACAAATCAGTTACCAAAATGAAACCTGGAGACGCAGCTATTATTAATTCACAGGGGAAAAAAGACAGAAAATCATTAAAGAATAACTGAAAACTACTTCTTTCTCACTCTCTGTGTCCGCTGAGCTACAGGCAGACTCGTTACTATAGCAACTGACAACAGCGCCACTTTGTGTTTCAGGATTCAACAACAACAAAAAAAACACTCAAACATTTCCCACACAAAGAATAGAACATTCAGTCCATTACAGTTTTATGTTTTCAGGCTTGACGTTTATTTTGCGATTATTAATAAGTGATCAATGAGGTAGATTAGCTACTGCTGCTATTAGCTATTAGCTAAGCTAACACAGCGATGGTTGATAAGCTAATTTAAAAACCTGCTCAAGTGATGATCTGTCAGAGTTAGTCTTTTTTTATTTTTTAATTGAACTGAAACACACCGAATTCCACAGCACCTCTACATGCTAAAGTTATCATAGTCAAGTTAGCGTAACTGAGCTACGTTCCTCTCCTTTGCTATTTGTTTTCTCTTAAAACTTTTTCCTGACATTGTAGTCCAGTTGTTGCAAAGCACTGTGTCCCTTTTTCTTGAATATGTCACCTGTACGTTTAAGATTCAGCATGTTTGGTTGATAACTTAGTAGCTAAAACCAAAGCTAGTCATCGTTAGCCAGCAGCATTTTGCCCTCCAGCAGAGAGATGTGGTGACGCAACAGGTCTACAAGCTGTAGTAATATTGTTATAATCTGTACATGTTTGCACTTTGTTTCTTTTTTGGTATTTTCCTACATCTCACCATTTTAGGTTAGTCTCTGTGTTAGTTCCCTTTTTTTGATTGTTTGTACTTTGAAAGCTCATTTCAGGGGTTAGTTTCCTCTTCGTCCCTGGACGCATGCAACAGACAATGAATTTCCTCACCTCCCTTTTGTGTCACCTTAGCAACTCCTTCTGCAAATTAAGCAGCAAGGCGGCACAGAAGCAGCGAGGCGTTCATGACATGTTCTTAAGTGTTACAACAAGAGCTCTTCATCTGCTTATAAATTGATGCTGGCTTATCTGGGTCATCTGCAATTGAAGGAAAAGTAGGCAACACATGTAAGCTTGAATAGGCTGCATTCCCTCTCAAATGAGGCGCAGCGACACGGTACTGACTGAGCAGCACTGTAGGATATTTAGAAAGTTAATTGAGATGCATTAAACATTGAAGCTTGAATTTCTGAAGGCCTACATGCTTGTGATGCTGATGCTTTGACATCAGGAAGTTCAGAAATATAATAAAATCTCTGCTTCACGTTATATATGAAGTGGCAGAGCACCGTATGTCACTGCCATTTGAAAGTGCTGTTTTATGAAGGGTTAAAAGTGGATTGCAGTTATTTCACATGAACGTCGACGTCCTGGTAGCTAAAGGTCGTTGGTTTACATCGACAAGTTCAGCTGCTGCAAGCTGACGTAGTCAAGGAAAGAAAGAAAAGTGCAGAAGATAATCAGACTGTAAGTAATGCGCTCCTATCAATCACACATCCCAGAAGATTTGCACTTCACTCACTCTGTGGTTACAACAAGCGGCTAAATGGAGCCGGAAGCAAAAGCTAAAACTGGGAGAAGTTACACTACTACGCCAAAGGCCTGGAAGTATTTTAAACTGGTAATAGTTTATAATGCTTCCTAGTATGCAACCGTACATCTTTGAAAAGCATTAGTAGAGCTGCCTGCACAACCAACAAGAATGCAGCAAGAACAACAAAACACTTGACTTTTCCAGCAGCCATTGTACAGTGGTAAAACCAGCTGACCAATCGTGCTGGGGCTCTGTTTGGGTTGCTAGGTGACGGGCAGTGCCTGCTGATTTGTGGCATTAAAGTGTGGAAGCCGTTTTACCACAGCGGCTAACATCCACAGTTTTTCTTATCGTTTCCTTTAAACGGCCAATCAGCACAGGAGAAAATAAATGCTGCTCCTGTATTGGCTGCCAATAGCGTCTCAAGTAGCATTGGGAAGCTAATCATCTTAGCTTCCTAGGCTGCATTTTTTTTAAATATTTAGTTTAATTATTGTTACTGGTGGATCAAAAAGAGACAATAATAATATTTCAAACTTATCTTTATGGAAACCTGTAAGAAAATCATCCCAACATCCCAAATAAATAATTAAAATCAGTGTTTAATGACACTTTTCAGGAAGTATTATTTCTCTGATGAGCGTACTTGATGTAAATCAACCCACTGATGTTAATTTCAAACAGCCTCTCTGTTATTGAGGCTGTAAACAAGATAAAAAATGAAATATTTTATAGTCATAATTCTGGTATATATCACTGCTGGAGGTGAAACTGAAGCTTCCTACTGTAAAACACACAAATCAAACCTCTGTGCCTTGTTTGCTGCCCTGCAGACTCCAGCAGTCTCCGCTGTGTTAACCTTTAACCCCGGGTTGTCCGAGCTGCGTTTGCTTCTTGTCATTTATCCCTCACATCCCAACTCCGGTCTGCACAGGCGGCTAACTCTCTGCTGCAGGAGGTAATTTACTCCAGACGAGGCGTTTCAGCTCTCATCAGTGAGATCCCTGTTTACTCTTCTGTTCTCTCTCCATCTTCACTTCTGTCCTTCTTCGCTCTACATGCTTAGCATGCAGCCTGACTGGCCAAGCAAGGTGGCGTCACTGATAATGCTGCAGCAAACAAAGGCATTATTTATAACCACACACTGTAATTAAAGTCAATGATGCAGAATCTATATAAAAGCAGCCACTTCAGATTTCAAATAAAGTCCTGTGCTGCTGGGAACATGAATTAGATTCTCCTTTGACTTCCTTATGAGGGAATGAGACTCACTGTAGCTTTAATTAAAATAAAGGCTTTAGTGGTTTAAGGCTATTAGTTTGGAAATTTGCATGCAAACTCCTGTGATTCACTGTTATAGATTAATTAAAAAGAAGTGAAAAGTTTTCAACTCAATGTCTAAAACACGTCATTTATGTTCAACAAGTGTACAAAATACAAAATAATTTTAGATTTAACATTACATTTTATTAAATTTTGCAAAAATGGAAGAAAAAAAATTTAAAAACATGTTTTCATCTCCAAACTGCTCCTAGAAAATAATCTAGAAAGTTGCCATGATGTGTGGTTTAATGGACCCAAATGCAGCAGGCAAGAGATGGAAAGTGCTTTTGTATATTTAATGAAACAATGAAGAATAAAACTTACAAAATGCAAAGTTCAGGAAGCAAGAAAATCCAAAACCAAACCAAGCTGGAGACACGAGGGAAACCAGGGAGAAGTGAGGAGAGTGACAAGAGGAACCGGCAAGTAGTGACCGATGTTGAAGTGCTTAAATCCTGGGAGGTGAATGTTGGAGCAATAGACCTGAGCTCATGAGCTAACTGATTACAGGTGTGAGTGGAGGCAGACTGAGCTAGAAACACGAAATAAACATAACTAGAATCTCTAAGGAAGAACATTAGTGGAAAACAAGGCAGAACTAAATAGAAAAAACTAAGGAACACCAAAAATCCAAAATCAAACAACCCCAGATCCTAACAAAAGTAACCAATTTGTTTATTTTTTGTAAAGCATATCTTAATGTTTTAAGGAAAACACAGCTTAGGAAGATGAAATACTAGAGTGGAAGCACTATTGGCTGCCATTTTCAAAGCAGCCAATCCGGGAGAGACTTTTATGTTCCTTGTTGCTGATTGGCTGAACAATCAAGAGTAGAAATAAGGAAAACTGAAGATATTAGTTTCTATTATAGTGCTAACATGGTTTTCACTGTATTAATAGGACAATAAATAGTCCCAGATGCTATTATGATAAAAGATGCTGTTGTTTTGTCAAATTTATTTATATAGCATTTTAAAACTGCACCAAAGTAAGTTGATGAAAAGAGAGGAAAAATAATAATACAAAAAATAACAGTAAGAACAATAAGTAAAAAATAAAGATAAAGGCATTGGCATTGTTGTTTTAAGATCATTTTTAAGTAATATAATGCTAAAGATATTAAAGTACAAACTATCGAAGATCAATAAACTTTAAATTTCCAGGATAAATAAACAAAACAACAAATAAAACAAATTATGAAATCTGTAAATTAAACTGTTCTTAAAAATTGTCTAGCTGAGACCAAAACACCAGAATGAAGAGTTTTAATATTCAGTTTTTGGTATAAAAAGAGAGAAAAACAAATTTATTTATCATGTAATTAATTTACAGACCTACATGTTTCACTTATTTCATTCAGATCTTCGTCAGTTCCAAATAACAACATTTAATCTAATTAAATTAATATTTAGGTATTAAAAATGTGACCTGCTGTTGCTGTGATTGTTTTTTTTTGTTGTTGTTGTTGTCATTTATAAACTTTTCTTTTTGTTTTTGGGGGTTTGGATGGAAGCTGCAGCACTTGGTTCAGCTGATCTTCTGGTTTTCAGCTAAATGATCAATTCTGAGGGATTTCTTTCTTCACCCACTTCCTGCTTTTAGCCGGGCAGCAGCAGCAGCAGCAGCAGCTCTGGATCAAAGGGGCTTAATCACCTCAGTTATCGCAGACAGGTAGCTGGATGTTCCAGCTTTGTAGCCCTGGCAACATCATTAAAGAAACAAGGCAGACAGCAGGAAACTTCTTTTGAAAGCTGAGATCTGCATGGGAGCAAACGCGCGTCAGTATATTCACGCTGGAGCCGTTTCAAGTCGAGGCTGAGGCAGTTGGAGACGATTATTTTCACATTTTGCTTTTCTTTTAGAAAGTGAAACTCTGAAAAATGGTCTCTTCCTGTTGGGATGAAACAAAAAGACATTAAATCTCATTTCTAAAAGACATAATGGATTTTTCTAGTAGATATTTTTGCTCCTCCTACGAGGAAATGGGTTTGAATTTACAGAGTAATTAGTTGAGTATGGGAACACACCATCTAATTCTCTCTCCAGTTCTCCTCTGCAGCGATGCTCACATTCGGTAATGAATTATGAGTCGTGTGCTATTAAAAGAGGGTTCTGCTGACGTCTCTATAAGCCTAAGATAAGCTGCGCCTAAATCACTAAAAATGCACACTAAGCACTTTGCAGTCCAATGCTTTCAGCGGCAGATAACAGCAGGTGGCTTTGCCTTTTGCATTACGAAACGCTGGGAAGTAGCTTCAAGTTGAAGGTCGGCAAGAAATGGCTGGAACAGAATGTCCTCGTATGGAACGAGTCCAGCAAAAGACGAAAGTTCTGGTTCTGGAATCCCTCATTGAATGAACTGCAGAGTGTTGCTAATGCTAATGGCCTGTAGTTTTTCCACTTCTGTTCACAGTTGGTCATGGGAGTTTTCAAACCTCACAGTCCGGTAGGCTTGGTTCAGTTAGGGACCAAAATTGTAACATTTGTTGCATTTTTTTAAAATTCTTTCTCTTCACTGTGTCAAACAAACCAAACGCTTTGAAGAGAAGTCGTTCCCCTCCTCGCCTCTGGGGGCGCTGCACCAAGAACCACTGAACGAAACTACAGTGGAGTGGCCATTGTATTTTTCTCATTTGTGTTTGTTGAAAAACCACAAGCTATTTATACCGTTAGCATTAGATTTGTGTTTGTTTTGGTTGTGTTTACCCAGAATGCACTGCGCTGTAGTCCACTTCCTGATTTTGGAGCAGTGTCTGGTCCGCTTGCCGTTCACATTTGCATTCAAACCTCACCAGAGCTTTTTAAGAGTTTCCAAACAAACTGGGCTTTCCAGTTTGTTTTAGTTGATGATTAAGAAGAAAGTAATCTTTTAAAGGTTTGCTAAAAACAGATTTCTCGGTTAAATGCTTAGTTGTCAGAAATATTCTAATTTTTTTACCTTCATTGTATGTAATTGAATAAGATTGTGTCTACATTGCATGATTGGATTATATTTGTTTTGCTTGACATAAAGTTGAAACTAAGTGTTTACACACAATCAAAATACTTCTTTTTCTCTTTCTGCCATTGAATCATACTTAGCCTTTCCTGGTTTAAGTTAATTACATTTACTGTAATTATTTCAATTTGCTAGATGCTAGAAAAGCAAGAGAGAGAAATGAAATATAAAATAAGATGTAGAACCAGTTTAGCACTGATTGGTGGCAAAACCTCATTATCTGTCTGAGGTTTTTACCGGATTGTTTTGTACTTCTTTACGATCCAACGTTTAGTGAATTGAAACTCCTTTTGGAAATCTGTTGATAATTGTTTTGGGTTTTTCATTATAGTTTAGATTTTTTTGTCTAATTCAGTTAGTTGTAATCAGTGTTTAGAGTGTGTGCTAGTTTATATTGTTCAGTTTTAGTTTGGTTTTTATTCTTTATATTGATAGTTTTAGTTTTTGGCATCCTTTGGTTAATTGTTAGGTGCAGATTTGGAAAAGAGCAAAGTGTTATAATGAATAGTCAACAGAAGATAACATTTTCCAAAAATGTTTTCAATTATTGTTGATCAAACAACTGATGCTGTTTTATTCCAACTTTTGTTGTCGCCAGTTTGCAGACTAGCGTTAGCGCCCCCTGCAGGTCTATGGAGGGCCGTAATTGTTAAATAGATTCATAAACACAAAAATCGAAGGATATTATATCTATATTTTCAGTATGTTTTAGTTAGTTTTATTAATGCGCAATATAGTTCCAGCTATTTATAGTTTTCCCCCATTAATCGTTTTTATTAACCGATTATTCGGAGGGTTAGGGTTGTACTGTAGTTTTAAAGTTTCACCACAGGGGGGCGCAGCTGTTTTGTTCTGATGTGAAACTATTGATCAGAAAACATTTAAATCGACATTAATTGTGTTTGTAGGATAGTTTAAGTGATTTTTTCATACGCCTGGGAAGTTTCAGTCTATTTATGCTTAAGAAGGATAATATGTATTTTATTATCATTTTATGGCATATTTGCCCAGAAGAAGCTAAGTTTTACTTTAAAATGGTGAATTCTGTTATATTCAGTTGCTCTTTTACTGTATTTCACTTTATCAGTGACTGAAACACAAGATGAGAGTAATGAGAAGAATGTTTTATTTAAATGATCAAATATAGCTAAGTTATAAAGGCTTTTGTGCCCAGCAATAAGACTTTAAAGGCAAGTATATGATTATAATATGGTGTTACTGATGTTTGTGGTGGATTTAACCACCTAAGCCCACTTATGCATGTGGTTATCTGAATTTCCCTTTTAAAAAACAGAAAAATAATCACCTGCCCTTGTCATTTGCTTCAGCGTCATCATTGATTGATAAATCTGATTCTGTAGACCAGTTCTACAATCTACCATCAATACAATTTGAATTGATTGTTGTGTTTTGTTGTAGACATTTGCCTCAGATTTTTGTCAGTTCGTTCTCAGTGTTTGCTCTGTTCATCCAGCTGTCTGATGTAGAGAAGACTGCTGTCCTTCCAGCAGCAGGCGGGGAAGTTAACGAGCATCCAACCCGCCCTCATGGAGTCGATGGAGATCTTTCAGATGGACAAAACTCAATGATAAATGACACAGTTTCTCTCCACGCCTGGCTGACTTTTACACCGGATTATTGTGTTTACGACATTTACGCGCCGTCTGTTTGTAATAAACCCATTTAGTCTTTGTGAGGGATCCGCAAACTAAAGGTTACCTTTGGGAGACGGAGATTTATCACGTTGGTCACTGACAGCGGGGAAACTTTGCTTCCTGAGTTCCTGCAGGTTCCAGCAGAGATGGCCGATGTGTCACCAGGCGGGTGATAAAGGGATTTTCTAGGGATCGCATCATCCTCTGACGGTTCTGATAAGGTTTTCCGATCAACTCGAGGCCCTCTCTGGGGATTGATGCAACGCAGTACAGATTAGCCAGTTCGCTCACCACATGAATACTACACCTCACTGCAAAAACACAGAGTTTTACCAAGTATTTTAACCTCATTTCTAGTGCAAATATCTTATTGCACTAGAAATAAGACAAAACTAACTTACAAGTAACTTAGCAAGATGGAGGAGATGGTTTTATGTAAATAAATCCTTTATATTGATGAAAAAATATCATCAATATATGATATATGATATCATATATCATATATATGATATCATAAAAGTGAAATTAAAAGTTTAGTTTCACTTTTAACATGGGGAAATTGTCTTGTTATAAGGGAAATAATCTTTCAATGGAACTAGAACTGGGTTGCTAGGTGACAGGCTGGGCTTGGCTGGGGTTGCTAGGTGACAGGCTGGGCTTGGCTGGGGTTGCTAGGTAACGGCGCAGTGGAATATTCCACCAATTGAACTAAATTTACTTCTAACAAGACAGTTTTTATTTTTGTTGAAAGTGAAATAATCTGCCACTGAAACTTTAACTTTTTAATCAATATTAAGGAATTACTTAGTTAAAACAAGCTCCTATATCCTGCTGATAAGTTACTTGTAATTTCATGTGTACTAAGATATTTGCAAAGCGGACATTTGATTGATCACTTTCTAATAAAGAACATCTTTATTGACTTTAGAGCAGCATTTTAAGCATTTATGTGTTTTTTAAGGGGGTCAAGACTCGTATAAAAATCTGACGTCATATGATACTAAAGTCAAGGAAGACGTCAGCTACACTTTCTGGCAGGATGTAATTTTTCTGTCTTTAATTAAAATAAAACCAAGTCACTTTACGGGGTAAAAACATAAAAATTAAATATAAAGAAAAGACTTTGTGTAATGTTCAGACTAACCGTGACACGATAAAGTGTTTCAGGCATCAGACAGGCCAGGAGGCAACAGGCAACTTTAATGTCAACACATTTTTGCAAAACACACTTTTGAGAACATTTTCCCATAATTAATTGCTGATAAGTTTCTCCAGCAATTAATTACATCAGAATCAGATTCATCGTCTGCAGAGATGAAGAAGACTTAACAGAAGCCGGCAAACAAAATGTTTATTTCTGTAAACCTTTAGATGCTAAATGTAATTTAGTTTAGTTTCTATGGAGAGGAAATAAAAAATCAGGCAGCTTAGAACTTTTAAATTATGATACTTGACCTTCATTGTGATGTGTTTAAGATTTCCTTTGTTTTCAAAATCTTTTCAAAAAGTTTCCTTCCCCAATAAAAAATAAAAATAAATGAACAATGGTTCCACATTTCCAACCTCAGTCAAAACTCACACAATGCCTTTTTCTGTAAGAAACGTTCACGGTTAAATGCTATCGTTTTGCAAAGATGGATATTGTCAGTGAAGCTTTTTGTTGTAAATCAAAGTGGATGGCTGAACCTTGGTGTTAGCACCAGTTTGTTGTCATGGTAACCTGTGCTATAGTGTTTGAATTGACTTCCCGTAGCAGTGCAGCAAATAATGCAAATTTTTCAGCAAAAGCTTTAGTATGTGGATACAAGAATCTTTCCAATGTGTGCGGAAAAAAAAGGTTAGCCACTGAAAAATTCAAGATGGCCGCCATGGTCATAAAAGAAAATGTATTTTTGCACAAAATCTGGCAATATTTATCACAGATGACCATTTTTGGTGTCAAAACATCCATAATTTGACCCATAAAAAATTATATTTAATGACAATTTTTAAAAAATTTTATCTGGTTGCCATAGAAAATTAACTTTTGCACTAAAATCACCAATTGGATGATTGTGTTTGGTATCAAATTATAGCCTACAAATGTTGAACCAAAGAAATAATTTTCTTGATTTTGCATTTCCTTTGTTTGGTGGATGTATTACAAAATGGCTGCCATGATTTTAGGAGAGAATGTATGTAGACACTAAGATCAACGACAGCTACTGCCAGTAATGGGCACAACTAATCAAAAGTTTTATTCATTAGCCACTAATTCACTAAACTAGCTATGCTAGTGCTAAATTGCTAAACACATAAAAATATTATCAGAAGCTAACACTAAACCGCTAAACATAAAACATTAACTAAACTGCTAAACACAGCTAATTAGCTAATTATAGTTAGCTACTTAGCAGATTAGCTAAATCTAATCCGTAAAAGATAATGCTAACTATTAAGACACAAGAGCTTATTAAAAAAATAAAACATTTCCTAGTTATTTGTAGCAAATTTTCAACTTTTGAAACTCAAAAATTTCCAAGAAAAGTTTTGAGATTAATCTCACCATTTCTGAGTTTTTTTTCTTGTAAATTTTCAAAATCATCTTCATATCCTTCCTGTTGACATCTGGTGTGAGACTCTCAAACAGCAACCTGATTTTGCTACATATTATCACTTTAAAGTTGCATGAGTAGGATGACCAAAGTTGAATAATATGATGACATATGAGGTAATTAAGATGAGCTTTGTTTTAATAACTAGTTGAAAAGGCTAAAAAAAACGGCAGCCATCTTGAATTTGAAGTGTCTAGTGGGAAATATGGAGAACATGAGGGGTGAGTATGCTAATGTTTATGCTGGTTTCCACACTTGAAATGTTTTTATGGCTACTTGTTCTTTTCTGTTGCGTTAAGGGAAAAGAAAAAACAGAAATAAAAGTTTATATTTGGTGTTTTAGATGTAAGTTTGAGAGATTTTACCTGTTGTTTTGTCATTTTGTCTACTCAAACAGAAATGATGGAGATTTATGAGGCACATTTGTGAAGCCTCCTTAAGATGCAGACCTCCCAGTTCTGTTTATTTGATTTCCACACCAATATTTTGTACGTTTTCCAGTCCAGCGTTATTTACCAGAAGCATTTTGTGGGGAAAAAGGAGCTGACACAGACGGAAACAGAAACTACATTTGTTTCTTGTCTCTGTTTTGACGTTGAGTCAACAGAAAAATGTCTCAAAAGTTGCAACATTGAGAGAAAAAACTGCTAAGTTAGCAACAGAACAATACATTTCTGTTGTTCGATAGCATGTACAACCATTTTTCTCCATTTCATGCACAGCATAAGTTTTGTGTTCTTTTATTAATAAATGTTCACTCAGATATTTTTCGTTTCTGTTAGATCCAGACTTTTGGGATTCTATAGATATAAAATACAAAACAGTGACACTTTTCATTTGCATTATGGATTTGTGAATAATTTTATTGCTCAGAGACACAAACTTGCAGCCCATTGAGGCTTTTTAAAAAATGTTTTCTCCTTTTAACAAAACACTTCATACTGAATGAATGGAGATACTCCCGGAGGTTTCTGCTCTCTAATCTAAATATTTTTCTTTGAATATTGTCAGTTTGGCTTCATCAGTTTCATTTTTTCATACTTTTTTTTATTTTTGCTTGTTTGGAACCTTTAGCCAGAAAATCCTTTGGTATATTTTCCCTGCAGCTAAAAAAGCCAGTGATTTTGTTTTCTTCACACCAACTACATTTATGATAAATCTCATTCCTCAGTGTTTTACTCTACGCCTACATTTATCCCTTGACACTTAATTTAATGCCAGAAAGCTGTTTAAATATTCCACTGTGAAACAGGGAAATGCTTTCAGAAATATATTTGTTGCTGATTCCTTCACACCGCTATTCCCGCCATTTTGTTTTATAAAAATATTTTCCAGCTTGTATTTATTCTGACTTGACGATTTTTAAAATAATTTCTGTAATTGTAATTTCTTTTGAGGAAAGACAAATTTGGTTAAAATTGGAAATTGGATGTAAAAAATTACACCAAAACGTTATTTTTTTAGCCATATTGCACAAATTAAAAGTACATAATTTTGTAATAGTCTAAGTTATCATGAAACAAAAATAATATAAAATAAAACACATTATTTAGTTAAAATACCTTTTCATCATATTGGTAGTTAGTTGTTTCTAATATAAATTTAAATATATTTAGTAGTTTATAAGACATTTTTTATTTTCAATTCTCTGGCTTCATTAGTTTTTCTCTACATAATTGTAGTAAATTTAAATTAATATTTAGACATTTTAAAGAAGATTTAACAAAATGCATCTGGGAAAGTTTAGTAAAATAGTTTAGAAATTTCTGTGCGACGGCAGCAAAGTAAGTTTTTTTTTAAAAAAAGAAAGAATACTGTAGAAAAAGAGCAACATTTCAAAAATAAATAGTGTAGTGATAAAAGTTAGTAGTTTCATGTTTAAATTAGTTTGTTTTTGAAGTGAATAAAAAATTGCAGAAGTTTGCCATCATATGGAGACTTTCAAAAAAAATAAAATATATATATATATAGATATATATATATATATAAACAACAATTAACTTCTGTTACTACAGAAGAAAACATGTGTTTTTGTTGCAACTTTATCCTTATTAAGTCATAACAAATATTATGACTTAATATATTCTCTCTTTTCTAAAAATATTTCACTGCACTTGTTTGTCTATTATTGTTCCCATTAGAGCTCAAACTGACGCATTAAAACTCAATTAGCTGAAAACAGCAGCTGACAGTCAGGCCTTGTGTTGTTGTGAAACCTTTTTGTTTTTCTATTATTAGACATTATTTTTATTTTAATTTCTGAACCTTATGCTTCATCTGCATGATGTCGGGTGTAATTTGTGGGAACAACAGGAAGATGATTGTTTGCTTCCCTCCATCCAGACATTATAAACAGATTTATAAACAGATTGGTGTTTGTAATGCTCTTCTTCTTCTTCTGATCAGGAATAACTAAAATATAACAACCTGCTAATGTAAATATTGATTCTTTTATAGTTTTTTGACCTGATTCTGTAACAGTTTATTGTTAAATTATTGTACAAGCTTCTTCTTCTTCTTTTGCTCCAGGTTGACAGAATAAATGTAGTAAAACTCATGCAGAATGGTGAAAATGGAAAACACCCTTCAGTTGTTTTTCTTTTTTTCTGCTTGGCTCCATCTGTTGAAAGCGCCTGGAAAGATGGATCCTGCAGCATATCATTAGTCCATGACTGAGAGTACATGCTTCTGCTAATGGCAGGGAAACGAAGCCCTGGGCTTAACTCGCTGTCACCCACTTTAAGATCTGCTGATTTTGCTTCTTCTGCCAATGTTTTCCCTGTTTTTATTATTTTCTCTCCTCTCTCTCTCTCCAGGTATGGAGCGGCTGAAGAAGCGTCTCTATTCTTGCAGCAAATCAACGATAAGCTGCTCAGGGACTTTAGATCACCTTCAACGGGTTTTATGCTAATCTGCCCTAAAGAAACCATCTTTACAAACGCGTCTTATTGCCGTCACATTTCCAACTGAGACATTCTGGTAACTTCAAGGTTTAAACAAATTGGCCAGCAACATTTCACACCATGTTGCAACATATTGTGCTTTGCAAAAATGTTAAATTGCCCCAGAAGTTTATTATATTTTCCTTCCCAGCAGCCAGACGTGCTTAGTGAAGGCCAGTTAGACTTTACTTTTCTTCTCTTTTCATTTCTGATTGTTTTATTTAATACTGTGACAAAACTTCAAGGCTCTGATGAAGGTTTTATATTTGGCTTTTAATTTCTATTAAAAACTAAATCATTTCTTTTACAGTCAGAATTCTCAGATTAACGCCAGAATTCTGAAATTAAAGTCAATATTCTGGATTTAAATAGGTCCAAATTCTGAGATTAAAGTCAATATTCTGAGATTAGAATTATGAGATTAAAGTCAATATTTTGATTTTGAAACAGTCCGAATTTTTAGATTAAAGTTGGAATTATCATCAATAAAAGTTGGAATTTATAAATTAGTCAAAATTCAGATTTAAAAAAGTGCAAATTATGAGAATAAAGTCAAAATTTCTGAGATTGAAGTCAGAATTCTGATTATTAAAAGTCATAATTTTTAGTTTAAAGTCAGAATTATTAGGTTAACAACTAATTCTGAATTTAAAGTCAGACTTCTGATTAAAAAAAGTCCAAATTCTGAGTTTAAAAAGTCAAAACTTTTAAATAAAGTCATAATTCTTGCCCTTTCCAGGTTAAAGGGGTGAGAAAGTCAGAAATGTCTCTGTATGTGTCGGGACCTTGGGAGAATAAAACTGCAGCAAAAGCAAACAAAAGCATCTGCTGGAAATATTTTACAGCTTTGAAATGTCTGACACGAGGAGCTGGGCTCACAATTTCAGAAAATCAGTAGAAAAACAGCTTGCAGCTATAAATAAAATCTGTATAATCACAAAGATTTAATGAATGCTAACGGAGTCGAGCTACTGTGACGTCCTTGAACACAAGGAAAAAGTTTCAAGAGCATTTCCCAGTAACAAAAAGCTTTTAATTGTTAGGGAGATTTAAATAAACTCTGAATGCTTTTAGAGATTGGAGAAGAATACTCAGACTTGCATGTTTAGTTTCTGCTGTTGCAATGTGTTTACACAGACTTTTGTTTTAGTTTGAAGGGCTTTTGCCTCGTGTTCAGCACAATGTTGTCGAAGGTTTTTGCTCATTTACTTTCACTCACCTGAACTTGAATGACATCACACTGCAAAAACTCAAAATGTTACCAAGTATTTTTATCTTCTAGTTATAAACATCTTGGTACAAAACTAAGACAAAACTATCTCAAAAGTATCAGAAAGATACAGGAACTTGTTTTAAGTAAATCATTCTTTGATATTGATGTAAAAGTTCTAGTTGCATTGACAGATTATTTATCTTAAAACATGGGAAAAATGTCTTGTTATAAGTGAAATAATCTGCCAATGGAAGTAAAACTGGGTTGCTAGGTGACAGGCTGGGTGTGGCTGGGGTTGCTAGGTAACGGCGCAGCGAAACGTTCTACAAATGGAACTAGAACTTTTTCAATAATATTAAGGAATCATTTACTTAAAACAAGCTCCTCTATAATATTGAAAAGATTCTTGTGAGTTGGTTGTTTATTTCAAGTGTAAAAGATATTTGTACTATAAGCAAAACTAAAAATACCCACAGTGCATTTCTTAATCTGTAAGATTTAAAATGGCTGCTCCTCGCTTGCTGTTTGGCAGACGTCTCGTTAGCGCAGCTGTGTGTTTGGTCGCCGCCTCCCAGTTTACGAAGATTTGTCGTCTCTTCAAACTTAGTTAAGACAAAATTGTGCATCAAATCCAGAGCCTGCATCCTTCAAAGGACGACTACGTCACAACAACGTCAAATTTGAAAGCAAAAGCATCCGACAATTTGGTTTATCCTTCGCAGTCCAGCCTATTCAAAGATTCACTCTGGGTCCAATTGGAGATTTTTGTTTTTGTAATAATGGAGGACAAATCTGGAGGGAGAAAAGGATTGATATTGGGTTTAAACATAAGTATATTAAAATATGGTGGTTCAAAAATTAAGAGCTTATAGTGAGAGTGCACTTATAATTTGCATCTACGTATTTATATGTATAAAATATGGTGGAGGATTAGGGCCATACTCATAAAAATAACAAGAATAAACTCAGAATAAAGTCATATTATGAGAGTAAAGTTTTACAACAAAAATAACAAAATTAATGTGTTATATGAGATAAGTCATAATATTATTTCAACTTTCTCATACGACTTTATTCTCTGATTTTATTCTTGCAATATTTACTATATTTTCATGAGCTTACTCAAATAATTTTATGACTTTATTGTCACAATTTCATTATTTTTATTGTGACAATAAAGTCATAAATCACACAAGAATAAATTCCAAATAATACAAGAATAAAGCAACTAATAATGTGAAAATAAAGTCATTTTGAGAATAAGGTCACAATATTTCCTTTCTTTATTATTATTTCAACTTTCTCGTATGAGTTTACTCTTGCAATTTTAGCATTTTTAATTTTCTTACCACGGCCCTAATAGTCCATTGTAATAACATGTAAAATACAAAGAAAATTTATATAAAAAAAAAGATTAAATAAGAAAAAACTAAATCAGAAATATAACAGTCTTCCTTTTTGTCAGTTTTTTTTTGTTTGGCCACGGTTGCTAGGCGACAGGTCTTAGTCCAGGTAATGGGTGGGATTAAATCTGAAGACCAGATTATCCAATTTAATACCTGAACTCATCGACGAATCAGAAAGAGGAGCTGAAATTATTCTGTAAAGTTTTGAAAGAAAAAGTCTTGAACAAATCAAATAATAATAATAATAAAAAAACTAACACAGTACATAAAGACAAAAAGGAAAAAATCCTTTTCATTTGGCTCCTTTAATTATTGGTTGTCATTAGAACATGTCAAACCGAAAAATTAATCCCTCAAATCACTATCTTTGCAGCTTCTGTTTTTAGAAGCCGATCAGTGGGGCGAACCAACCACATGGCTGCTTTCCCTGCACATCTATTTTTATTTCACTGCCTTTCAAAACACAACGTGAAAAGGTATTTCCAGTCTGCTTGATGAGCAGCAACACCTGTTAGCGAAACCCACTCCTTTGGCAGAGAGAATCTAACGGCATGGAGGCGAGTGACGGCTGGCTTCATTCACCGCACAGCAACCACAGAAACTCAACAAATACTCTCTCAAGTCGTCTTCTGGTCATCGTCTGAACGACTTTTTCTTCTTTGCAGAGGCAAATTACTATAATAAAGCAACAAAACATTCGAGTTTCGATGGATGCAGTTAAAAGTGATCAGAGACGATTACTTGAGTTTTGCTCTTATGACTCAAGTCTGATTAACAATCTTTATCTCAGGGGGAGGAAAGCCAGTCAATAATTATTGTCTCTTATAAATTATGAATATCGGATCATAGCAGCCTCTTTTGAAGACTTGAACTTTTCCCTCAAAGATTTGATTTAAACTCACTCCTCAAAGACTTTAATCTTAAAATGAATTTACTCCTCAACGACCTGACTTGAAGTTGTTCCCAAAAAACTTGGTTCTGTGACTTGGACTGGGCCTTTAAAGACTTTATATGTGACTTGTACATTCCCTGAAAAGATTCAAGATGTTACTTTGACTTATCCATAAAAGGCATGATTTGAAATTGACTCTTAAAGATTTGAAATAAGACTTGGGATTAAAATTTGACTTGAACTTTCCCCAAAAAAACTTGACCGGGCTTGGACTTGGCTCTCAAAAACTTGATGTGGACTTGATTTAAACAAATCAAGACTTGTTTCTTGAGTTGGACTTGGGATTTTAAAAATATATACTTTTCTTTCACTTGCCCATAAAAAACATGACTTGAATTTTCCCCTTAAAGACTTGAAATAAGACTTGGGATTAAGACTCACTCGACCCTCCAGAAAACGTGACTGGGCTTGGACCTGCTGCTTCAAGACTTGAAACATGACTTGTTCCATAACTTGTATGTGACTTAAACTTGTACCTGAAAAAACTTGAGACATTACTTTGACTTTTCCCTAAAATACATAGATTTTTCCCCTTAAAGACTTGAAATAAGACTTGGACTTGGCTTATAAACAGTTTATGCATAACTTGTACTTTCCCTGCACAGACTGGAAACGTTACTTTGACTTGTCCCTAAAAGACAGGACTTCTAATGACCCTTTAAAGACACGTTTCATGACTTGGACTTAACCTTTAAAGAGTTTGTAAGTGAATTTAATATGTACCTGAAAAGACTTGAGACGTTACTTTGACTTGTCCCTTTGAGACTTGACTTGGACTTGTAAACAAGTATTTATCAACATCTCTGCAAAGAATTGCATCAGAATATTTTGGATTTTTTTATTTCTCACTAACATTTTCATAAAGAAAATGTGACGCAGAATAATAAAACATATTCTACTTTTTTGTAATGTAGTGTCATGTTCCGTGTTCTCTGTATGGTTATTTTTTATGTTTCTGTGTTTTTCTGTTATTTTTGAGTTTTCTGTGTATTTAGTTCGAGTTATCCGTGTCTATTAGTCTCCCTGTTGTCCCGTTCTCCCTTGATTACTCCCAGGTGTGTCTTGTTTCCCTGAT
>CAEFZY010057648.1:0-20757 GCA_903066815.1 Brachyrhaphis roseni
TGGAAAGAAAAGCTAAGGTATATTATTAAAACTTTGAAAACTCTTTCTGTGTACCGTCTGTATGTAGGCACATGCGGCTTATAGACAGGTGCGGCTTATGTGTGTACAAAATGGTTTTTCCTTTACAAATGTGCTGGGTGCGGTTTATAATCAGGTGCGCTCTATAGTCCGGAAAATACGGTGTATGTTTTGCATTCAAGTATGTTATACCCAGAGCTCCTTCATAGTTTTAGCTTCATCCTGTTCAAATACTGTAAAAAATTTACTAAACATATTTTTCCATCCAATTATTAATTACTTAATGATGTTAAATCAAGCAAAAAAACAGTTGAGATTTTCACGTGTTGATGTAAGAAAATGTGTTTTTTCTAAAAATGTTTTTAGCTCCTTTGCTACAAATAAGCTTACAATAAATGAGTGCTTTTTTATTGCATTTCAGGTATTAAAATGTCTAAAATTTTAGTTACATTTTTGTTTGAATTATGTTTTTAAAAATTCTGGGGGGGGTTTGTTTATTATTTATCTGTTTTTAAAAAAACTGAATTTAAAAAAAAAATAATTAAGAAAAAAACTGAAATAAAAACTTAACGGGATTTTAAAAAAATCTACTATTTCATCAATATTAAGGAATTATTTGCTTAAAACAAGTGTGTATATTTTGCTGAAAAGATTTTTTAAGTTAGTTTGTCTTATTTCAAGTGTACTAAGATATTTGCACTAGAAATTGGACCAAAAAAAGTTGGTAAGATTTTGTGTTTTTGTAGTGTATTCACTGAGTCCATCAGACATTGTTATGGTTTATTACAATGTGACATACTTTCTGTGTCACAGATATCGTATCGGAGACATTGTGAAAGTCACTGGATTTCATAACCAGTGTCCAATTGTGGAGTTTCAGTACAGGTTTGAAAGCTTCATCCTTTAACTACCAAATGTCATGTTATCCAAAGATTCTTGAGCTTTTTGTTGTTTTTCGTTTTCTCCTGTCAGACGAGGTCAGATGCTCAACGTTCGAGGAGAGAAAGTCTCTGAGGCGTTGTTCCTCGGAGCGTTGAAGAACGCCGTCACTCAGTGGCCCGGAGCTCAGCTAGTCGACTACTCTTGTGCAGAGAGCGGCATCTTGGGTAAAATTTGTCGAGTTTATCCTTGAGTTTCGAATTTGACTTTTTAAACTCCATGAATGTTGAATTTACTGTTCCTTTACAGGCGATTCAATAGGAGGCTCAGATCCTCATTACCAAGTGTTTATAGAGCTAAAAGGAGTGAGAAATCTAACAGAAGAACAGAGATATAAGGTGAGACGAAATCCAGTAATCTCTGATTTGTTCTAGCAAAAGTTCCTCTTATTTTCTATTCTTTCTGTCCCTCCAGCTGGACATTTGTCTCCAGAAGGACTCTGCGGTGTATAAGTCCTTTCGTATAAAAGGCAGCATCGGGCCGATGAGGGTGCAGCTGGTGTCAGAAGGGGCGTTTAAGGAGCTTCAGAAGAAGATGATGGCGTACACAAGCACCTCGGCCAACACTTTCAAAATGCATCGTGTTCTCCGACGGAAAGAGTATGCAGAGTTCCTGTTGGGAAAAACAGTTTCCTGAAGATGAGACATGAATCATGAACTGAAAGGAAGTGAAGTAATAAGATTTAAAAAGTGCCTTTGGGAGGATTTGAACACAAAAAATACAACAGTTTATTTATATTTTATGATGATAATGTATTTAGTGTTTTTATTCTATCATGATAAACAGATTCACTAGAAAGATTAATTTTATTCATTCAGCTTTACTTATGTGTTGAGATTTTTTTAAGGACATCTGCTATTCTTCAGTAAATACTGTATCAATTATTACACAGATCACATTTTTATTTCCTAAAAAAAAATTCTGACAACCATTGAATTGGTTAATCACATAAAATCTCAATAAAATAGTTAAGTTTGTGGCTGCAATGAGACAAAATGTGAGAAATTTGAAGGGGTATGAATAGTTTAGCAAGTTTTTGCATTACTATGGTTTCCAACTAGAAAGTCAGTCCTATGCAACATCTGAGTTTGCATATGAACATTAAATACATTTATTTAAGTCCTTATTGAAACATTTAAAGCTTAAAGGTCACAGTTGAAGATGGCAGACAACAGATTACACCAGAAACTTTCTACCAAATCGATAATTTGGAAGTACTTTTAGACCACAAAAAGTATTTTCTAACAAATGTTTTATGACTTAAAAAAAGTTTACCCACTTATCTAAATTTAAATAAAAAAAACATAAAAAAGATTTTGCAAAATTACAGTGTCATAAGACAGGCGCAAAGTTTCTAACATTTTGGGTTTGATTGTTTTCTTTTTTTGGGTAAAAGTAGGTTGATGCTTGTGGTTCTAGTTACTCCAAAGTTAAGACAATTACAGAAACGTCATTAATAAATGATAATCTGTTTTTTTCTCTTTAATAAGATGAAAAAGTGTCCATCTGCAACAACCACATATGCCTACATTGAGGCCTGGGCCCAAACAAAATCCTTCACAGGGTCACAAATGGCCCCCGGGCCGCACTTTGGACACCCCTGGATTACACCATAATCTCCTTTTTCAGTCAAAAACTGTAAAAAAAAATAATATTGGGAACACGTTAGCATTGGATTTTAAACTGTTTTCAGCTTAAGTGATTCTACAGTAAGTAAAGGATGTTTCTAAAATAGATAACCAATTCAAATATTTTTCCGTCCTCATTAAAGTCTGGCTATAGCAACATATAACTCATAATCTAACTGATATATTACTGATGCATCAAGAAAACTCAATTTACCTGATAGTTTTTATGTTTTTGGTGTCCTAAGTAGCTGCTTGGCTCTCTTATTTTAAATAATTTCAATAAACTCCTTCTTTGCCTTTCAGTACTCTTTGCCACCACTTGGAGGTGCTAGTCAAACATTTATGACCTACAGTGGTTTATTTTAGTTAAACAATTGGCAAGAGTTTGAGTATAAAATCAGTCTGTGCTGTCAAATCCATGCCAGAAATGACCTCAGCAAATTAAATCCTGTGTCAGTGTGAACTGAAAAGCAAAACATGCAGGTGAGATTTCATGTAGAAAGACAGGAGCCCTTCATCCCTTATATAATGAATTTAATCAAATTAAATGTGAACAGGAGGACTTATGTGAAACCAAGACGGCTCTCTTTGTTTTTTGCTTTTTTTTCTATGATGTGCTGTTGCATGAAAAGAGTTTCTCCTACAAGAGTTCATAAACTGGGCTAATATTTTTAGTCGTGTCCTATTTCAGCTCAGATTTGACATTGTTCTCAGTTTATTTTTGCTTCAGTGATAACCCCTCACACTGTCTGCGTGTCAGCTAATCCCCATAAAGAGCTAAAAGATTGTTCTCACTGGTCAGCACTTGACAAATTCTCTATGAAAACATTGTCAAGATACCAAAGTTATTATTTGTTGTTGGCAGAAAACAGCTAATTGACTGCTACAGTTCAGTATTTTACACAATTTCTCAGCTTATTTTGGTTTGTCTCTTGTTAGAAGGTGTGAGTGTCTCAGTTTCCTGGCGGATTTGCAGCCTTAGAAATATTTCCACCATGTGTGCAAACATCTGCTCGCTTGCTAGTTAATTCAGTGTAAGCAGCCAAGATGTGAGAATGACAGGCCCGATTCCTCAATGGGTCTGGTGCTGAGGGAAGGAAGGCGGGTTTAAATGAGAGAAGGGAAATTGCATGCTGAGTGACTTAAAGAGCATACTGTCCTCCAATTAAAGTCAGGATTAGTGCCGTTGATTTTCATTCAGGAGGAAGATTGGTGGGCAGTTCCTCTTAACAAAGATCCGAGAATAACAATCAAATCGATTACAATTTATTAGTTATTATTAATCACGCTGAGATCCATTAAGTAATAGCATGCAAAGAAAATACACAAACTAAAGTCTACTTCTAGCATTCAAAATGTTATTTAAGTTGAATTGATGTCACTTTGAACCCTGTGAGTCCTACGTTTCAAATCTCCACCTGGATATTTCTGCTTATTTTAATTGTATATAGCTCTTTAAATGTCCTATGAGTGTATATATATATATATACATACACTCATATGTGTATATATGTATATATACACATATATATATATACATATATATATATATATATATATGTGTATATATGTATATATATATATATATATATATTGCTAATTCATCCATAACAACCGGAACTTTCAATATCTAGCAGTTATTTTCGCAATTTGAAAAAGTCCCTCAGATAAATTTTACTTCCTGCTACAGCGGGAGTGAAATTACCGTAATAATCCAATGTGGGCTGGAAAGCGCAACGTGTCCCCTTTCAGAAACCGTTGGAATTTTTCAGATAGCGCAAAGTGTGGCCGAATTACGGTACTGGAAATTTGTCTGCGTCATCACCGACGCGTTCAGGGCTAGCATAAATCCAAGTTTTCTCTCGGGAGTTTAAAACGTTTCGAGACTTAGAATTGAACAAACTTTGCATTATTTGGTAAATAATGACAATTTTAATGCAAAATTGTCACTTTCAATGGAATTGTAAAGCAACTTTGCATTAAAAGAAGTGTCACTATTTGCCGAATGACACTTCGTGACAACAGTCATAAACATTCATAAAGACTTCTTCATATTCCTAAAAGGTGTTAAGTCATGTTTATGATAGAGTCATGTCAGTCTTAAGCACACACAACGCTTCAAATAAAGTGTTACCGTTTACGTTGTCGTAGTTAATTTGAGCGGGAAAGTTTGGAAGAGGAAAAAATAGGGTTGAAAGTCACCAGATCACCTTCATTTCTCTCTGAAAGGATAGTTGGCTTCAGCTCCAGCAGCTGTTCTTCCAAAGAAAGTCAGTTGGAGGGATGACACCTCACAGTTGTTTCTTCTCACTCTAAATGGGACACTAAGAAAAACAATACCTTCCTAAAGATAGTAATTGATTGATGCTGAATTGATTGGAGGTGTGACCAAAATACAGCTTTGGGACAAATTGAGCCCACTGCACTGAACTCCATTGAAAACCTCCTGATTATTCCACCAAATATTGATTTCTGAACTCTTCCTGAGTTAAAACATTAGTATTGTTGTTCCTAAATGAATATGAACTTGTTTTCTTTGCATTATTTGAGGTCTGGAATGATTATTTTGACCATTTCTTATTTTCTGCTAATAAATACTCAATTTCTGCTTGGAGTTTCACAGACATGATGTCAGTAGTTCATAGAGTAACAGAACAATTGTCATTTTATTCAAACATATACCTATAATTAGTAAAATCAGAAAAAACTGATCATTTTGCTGTGGTCTCTTATTTTTATTCCAGAGCCAAAACACTTTAGAACTGAATCAGTGTAGGATAAAATGTTTTTGCTTCCCCAAACGCTCCATCATGGACTTTTTCTAGTGGGTAAAAAGTTACATCTGCTGTGTTTGTGGACACAGCACAGTAATGTAGCTGGCATTGTGTTGCACCTGACCCTTTGTGCATCACTCAGTCATGCTAGACCACAGAACCGATAGTGAGCATATTTAATGGATTAGCCTCTTTATTAGTAACAAGCAGAGATGGATGAGCTACAAGCAGACAGGACAATGAGAGATCATTAAAAATAGAGCGCAGTGAATCGCTGCCAAGTCCTAAATAGGAGCCACAAAGAGGGGAACAATGCCTTAACCATCTGCAAGGTGGCCTTTTACTTTCACTGTCTCCTGTTTCTAGTTGGATGAGTTTTTTGGGAGTTTTTCTTTATTCAAATTTTAAGATCGTTTGTAAAGCAGCACTTTTTCATTCTCTGAAGATATGTGACTGTAAGTAACTTGATAGTCCAGCATTTCCTGTCAAGATATTTGATGCTGCAGCATAAGTTGTGAATTCTCCAGCGAAATCAGATTAAAAAAAGGCTTCACAACTTTGAGAAACCATTTATTTGCAGCACAGCGATGAACTGGTGATAATGATTCTTACTCAGATGTTACTCTAAAGATTCACTCACTTCGGCATGCTGAATGCTTAAAGTGGCTCCAAAAGGAAAGTAATCAGCTTTTTTTTAATGTTTAGTTCAACTGACCATCATTTGACCACTCATACTGGTGTTTTTTAATCCTGCTCAGGACTCTATATCTCCAGCTGTGAGAGCTGCCAGTCAAGCAATTTTTAGATGCACACCTTCTCCAACACACCTGAATCCAATAAATGGCTCACTACCAGAACTGCTGATGAGGGAATTCATGCGTTTGACTGAGAAGTGTTGGAAAAAGAATGCTGTTAAAAGTTTCAGGACAGCAGCTTGGGCTCCAGTGATCTTCATTGTAAGTTTTTAAATGACTTATGAAGATAAAATGCAGATTATGTGTGTAAAAAGTGTAAATATTATGACATTTTTCTCTGATTGTGGTTCTGATCCCTGTTTTGATCAATTTATCCTTATGAAATATAACATATTGCGACCTCTGATGAAACAGAAATTGATTTGAGACATTATTTTCTGAAGTTTTATAACCTACTTTTTAAGGTAGCAGACTATAATTACGTTAAAGAAAAATACTTTGCATCACCGACTGTCAAAGGTGGTGTAAAATGATGCACTGTCAATTTGAAATGTTGCTTGGAAGAGCGCTCTTTTGACGCTTTGACATAACGCGATACTTTCTAGAAAGATTTGTGTGACGGCACAGAGAGTTGTGCTCATAACTAAACATAAATCATTAAGTTACCCGTTGAAATATGAGATTATAACAAAGGTTTCGTTGATGAATTTTTTATTGCATATAGAGAAGGAAATATATTATTTTCAAAATATCATTTTCATAAAAATGTCAATCAAAACATAACGTGAACATTGTTTTTCCACAAAATATTGATTTCTGAGTTAAATCACTAGTATCGTTGTTTCTAAATGAATATGAATGTTTTCTTTGCATTATTTGAGGTCTGAAAGCGCTGCATCTTTTTCATTATTTTGACACCATTTCTTATTTCTGCAAATAAATACAATATTTTTGCTTAGAACAAAAGAACAATGTTCATTTCATTTAAACATGTATCTATAAAGAGTAAAATTAGATAAACTGATCATTTTAAGTGAGCTATTATTTTTTTCCAGAGCTGTATTTTTTAAATCAAATCTCCATTTATATTGCTTTTTGAGTATTTGAGATAATGTCCATCTCATTTTCTACCACTTACAAACTTTTTGGTGAAATAAAAATACTTTTAAAGGTAACTTTTGCAGCTATCTTGTTTTTTCCGTACGTAACATTTTTCTTCCACCATATTTTTACTCTTTTCCCCTCCTTCTGTTGTTGCATTTTGCACAATGTTGCTACATTTTGCCACTCAGTATCGTTGTAAACGACCCTCATTCATCAGGTTTCCTGATGCCACTCACAAAATTTAATATTTAATGACAATTACATTAATTGACCTAATCCTTAGGGGTCATCTTTCTCTGCTGAGCGCCACTTTAATGAGCACCAAACTCTCTGAAAGTGAAGTCTATTCTTAGAGCAATCCTCTTCAGAGGTGTTTATTTTGCTGCTTAGATGTGTGAAGAAATTAATGCACTGCTTTATGAGTTGAGTCCTCTTAAAAACATTTCGAGGCTTATCTTTTAAATCCACTCTTAGCACAGTTTATCCCATGCTTTAATTCTCCCACAGGAACGTCGATAGAGCATTTGTCGTCTTCACAGTCCCACCAACACGTAGGGAAATAAATCTAAAGTAACGTTCCCACACATAACTAAAACGACCAAAGCTGCACACGGTCCAGCTTGGTACAATAGCCTCCACTGACAGACACGCAGGTAATCCATCTTTCCCAACACACAAAAGCCATGTGCTGATAGTAGCACTGTGGGGTGTAATGGTGCTGTCAGATGCTCCCAAAAAAAGGATCCTCCCTCCCTCCCTGCCCGATTTCCCTCCCTCGTCTCGCTCCCTGATCCGATGAGAACGGGTCCCCACAGAGAGAGGGCTGCGTCTCATTGGCTGCTGCTGCACAGGAGTGGATGGGGGGAAGAGACGGAGTGGCAAAAGCTCAAGAAGATGCAACTACTCTGCCACAGCATCCCTACAGATCCTCGAGCTGAAGGATGGCAGAGGTGTAGAGGGGCATTTATGGGGCTTGAATGAATGGAAAATGGTTACAGGATAACTTCAGCCACAAAGTACTTTGGGTCTGGACTTTTATGTTTTTGTGACTGAGCAGATCTCTTCATTGTCGGACTGAGCTATCGCGGTTTATTACAGGATGTACTGCTGTCTCCCGGGGAGGAAGGTGGTCGCATTTACTGTAAAAATGGATCCCTGCGTCCGGCGTTGGATCGTCCGCCTCAGTACCTCCTGCACCTGCTGAGACGTCGCAGATATCCGCCCTGCCGCACTTCTGGGATGGTGTGACGTCCAGCCACCTGCTGGCTGCCCCACATCTGGGTCGAGATGCCTGTGATGAAGGGGCTCCTGGCCCCGCAGAACACCTTCCTGGACACCATCGCCACGCGCTTCGATGGCACCCGTAAGTACAATTGACGGTGGTTTAAGTTGGAAATGAAAGTCCACCTGCAGCAATTTTAAGTCAACAAGACTTTTCTTTTGGTTTTAACTCAGAAATGTTGATTTAACAACAAGCGACAAGTTGTCTAAACATTGTTTTTTGACAGTGTTTGCTGCAACTTAAACCAAATGAATACTTCACAATGTGAAAGAAAAAAACACATTTCTCTATTATTTTTCACAATATCAACTTATTTTACTTTAAATTAACTTAAATTTTTGTTTCAAATTGCATGAAAAAAATTTCTGATCTGATAATGAATTTTATTAAACATCACAATGAATTCTGCTCAAAAACATTTAGTGTGAACAGGACGTTATCCTCACGCTTTGCAAACTTAAACATTTGCCTTAAATGTAACTCTGAATACAAAAACATGTCGCTAAGCATTCTGGGAAATAGTTCCCACTCCTGTCTTTTTCTTCTTTCAGTTTTTTTAAGGGCAAACCTTAAAACTGTTTGACGAAATTAATAAAAAATAGCTAACACAACTTATTATTGGAAGTTTATTTTTCACAAACTCACACATTTAGGTTCAAAATCTAAAACTCGCTAAATTTATTTGACTTAAAGAGAAGAAGACAGTAGAGGCAAATAAATGCGGCTCAGATGTTTTACAGAGCAGCTTCTTCACAAACAATAAATAAAAACTCCATGATTAAATAATGTTACAGACAGCTAAATATAAACCATTTTCCATCTACGTCCACAACCACAAACTTGAATGCATTTTATTGTGATTTTATCTAAAACCCCAAGAGAAAATAATTTAAAATATTTTCAGGTATCAAGTTTTCAGAGCAAGAGACTGAAATTAATTTTAAATGTATTTTTATCTGACCTTTATTTAAAGTTATTCTGACTGAGATCTGGATCTTATTTAATAGAGAAACCTGTTTGGATAAAAAAAAAAGAAGCAACAAAACAAGTTAGTAAGAAGACTCAGTTAAAGCAGCTAAAACACATGAGCTAAAAACAAAAGCAAGATTATTTTTGTCTTAAAAGAAATTTTAATTGTCCCAAAAGAATCAAAGTGGTTAGTGGATTTTTTTCCAAATCAGACTGATTAATCATTCTTCTTTTAAAAAAAAAAGCTCAGTCTGATTGGTTGTGGATTTCAATTTGTTCAAAAGATTCTCAATTAGATTTAAGGATGGACTTTGAATAGGCCATTTGAACTCAAGAAATATGGTCTGACTGTATATTTAGTTTACTGGTGAAACTTTTCCCCAGCCTTGAGTAGGCCTGTCACAATAATCAATAAATCAATTAAACGCATGATAAATTAAAACAAACTCAATAATTTCCTTTGGTGTGATTTATAGTTTATCTCTTTCTAAAAAAAATAAAACTGGATGATAAAAGTCTTCAGTTTGGTGCTTCGGTCTCAATTAGCAATTTTGGGAGGAATAATTTTGTTTACAAAGACTTCAAAATAAATTTTATTTGTTGTTTTATTTATTTATTTGGGATATTTCAAATGTCTTCCAGTTCCAGTCTTAAAAGTTGACTTAGCTTTGAGGACGTGTTCTTGCATTATTATGCCATTATTACCATTATCTTACTTAAAAATAGTTTCAAAACAACAATATCATCATTTATCGTTGGAACCATTTATCTTCCAGCAGAATTTATCGTGACTCTAGCTTTGAGTCTTCTGGAGCTTCTAACAGGTTTTCCACTGAGGATTACTTTGTATTTAATAACGTTCACTTTTAAATCCCCTCACCTCAGATTTTATGTAATTGCTCAAGAAAAGCAGCTGCCACCACCATGTTCGACAGCAGGGATTTGATCCACACCCACAAAGTTTAAAAAAACAAACAAACTGGAAACGTATATACATAAGCTGCACCGGGCTACAAGTTTTTTTCCCAAAACTTGGGAAAAAAACGTAGCGGCTTATAGTCCAAAAAATACGGTAATTAAGACACTTCTGAGTGTAGCTGACTGACTTTTATACACATTTGTTAAAAAAGCAAAAACAAACTTACAACTGTCCACTTTGTTCGTTTTCACAAATGTTTATCACTTTGTTTTGTTTATTACAATTAATAACGTTAAAATTTGTGGTTTTAAGGAGACAAAATACAAAAAAGTTTGAGATGCAAGAACATATTTTGAAAAAGCAGTTTGGCTTTTGTTTAGGCTGTTGTTAATTTGGGTGTTTAACAGTTTGGGTGAGTGTAAAGAGTTCCTGAACTTAAGAGGCCACCGCACTGAACCCCATTGAAAACCTCATGTTTATTCCACCAAATGTTGATTTCTGAACTCTTCCTGTTTTACAACATCAGTATTGTTGTTTCTAAATCAGTGTGAACTTGTTTGAGGTCTGAAAGCGCTGCATCTCGTTCGTTTTTTGGACCATTTCTCATTTTCAGCAAATGAATACAAGATTTTTGCTTGTGATTTTGGAGACATGTTGTCAGCAGTTCATAGAACAAAAGATCAATGTTCATTTTACTCAAACATATATCTATAAAACAGTAAAATCATTTTAAGTGGTCTCTTCATTTTTTCCAGAGCTCTATCTGCCGATTAAGGCCACAAAAGTTTTTGTTCTGTTGTACTTTTACAGTCAGACAAAAGCATAAAATCGCCCTTTCCGACCTTTTACTCATCAGTTTCACACATTTAGCTCCAGAAAAGTTTCTGCAGCCATTAGGCAGCGTTGTCATTTCTGCTCGGCTTGCGTCTCTTGTTTTGTACCTTTTGCGCTCCCTCGGGGAGGTTGTTGCTCATGTAAACAGACGCCGTTGGCATGTCTGTGTTTGTTCGTGTGACGTGTCAGCCTGACCTCCCTCAGCTGGTTGCAGCAGCCTGAATGGAAGTGTGACTCGGAGCCAGAGCTGCTTTTTTTTTATGTCTACTTCTACTTAGGGACACAAATCCTGACATACCGGCAATTAAAGCTGAGCTGCACACATGAGGTGTTTCGTACTGACTAGAATTAAAAGAAGGTGTTCAGTAGTTTGTGGTTAAAACGCCGCAGAGATTAGTTAGAAGATGAGGGGGTCGTGCCCTCATGTTTCATGTTCTCCGCTGAAGAGTCCTTGAGCTTCACATGGACTTCCTGCCAACTCTAGAGGCTCTCTGTATGAATCTCCTCTCTGACCTCTGAGCACAAAACAGTTAAAAAAAAAAAAACAAAAAACACTTTTACCTCTTTGGTTCAGTGTTTTTCCCAATGTGTTGTGTTTCTTCTTATTTATTTCTGGCTAAAACTGCGAAATTAATTTTGCAAAATGATGCTTGTGCTGCCTTTGAAGCGTTGTTGACATTAATGTCTTGAAACATGTTGTGCTATTTGGGGTACTGACGTGTCAAAGGGCTCATCCCCGTTCACATGTTGTGGCATTTCAATCCCGCGGCTTTTGGACGGCCGAGCCCGCGCCGCTAAAAGCTACAGGACGCAAACTGCATTTATATTTCAACTTTCTGACCATTCATTATCAGGGAGTTAACTTTTTTTTCCCCCCTGCATGTTTGCTGCTAAATAATTTAACATTTTAAATTTCAAGTGGTAGATGGTAAACGTCAGAAATGAGGCTGCTGTCCTCAAACTTGCCCAAAGCTGCAGCTCCTGAAGCTTTGGGCATGGAGCCCGCTGCTCAAAATAGCTTCTTCCTTGTTGCCTGGGTTACAAGGTCCCGCCACTTGACATGGAGGATGCTTCAACAATTTGGTGTTTTAGAAAAAACAATGGTCAGCCCAAAGAGAAAGCACTTGAACTTGCTTTGTAATCAAGGACTTGCACGCAGCAGCTGGTCTCTTGTCTCAGACCGTTCGAATCGTAAAACAAGCGCCGTTGTGCGCAGAGCAGCTGCAGTCCCTCTTCACATCGCCGCCTGCAGCTTGCAGCAGGTGGAGGTGGCTGGATGCAGTGCCTCCTCGCAGAAATATCCACAGCACTTGAGCTTTTTTCATGTTAACTTTTCTGATGTTGCACCTCAAACTTCAATGCATTTTTTACTGGGATTTTATCAGACATAGTTGCACATCACTAAGTAGCCACGTTTAGGAATGATGACCTCTGCACCTACTTTTGGAACCTCTTGCAGCAGGAACATAAATCCAAAGTTTTTGCCACATGGATCAAAATTATCAAGTAAAAAAATTTTACTTTTTTCCTTTTAAACTTTAAACTAAGCTGCAGTCCTTAAATTAATCAAATAAAGTAGCTTGATGTTCTGCTGGAAAGCAGGGGTGGAAATTAAAAATGTTCTCCACCAGCACAGTGGCTATTATTAATATCTGTATGTTTCAGTTTGTTGTGTCTTGATCTCAAAGGGAGTTCAGTTCAGTTGAGGAGTCAGAGGTCATTTTTAGGATGCTCAGGTGTAGACATATTTCAGTTCATGAGCTGAAATCCATTTCTGTTTCTCCTGCACAAACTGTGTGATGTGTGCTACATGCCTTTTTCCCCACCTCCCCAAACTCCTTTGCACGACCTACCCGGCAGTGTTTTCACGCTGACAGCAGTTCTCATGCTGCGGAGCGGCCTGACCACACTGCAGCTGCAGGCAAAGATAAGAAGCTGGTTTATTTTCTCCTAAATTCTCCTCCTAAAAGGCGACCAAAGAGGGAGACAGAGAAGACTGAACCTTTCTGAGGCTCATTGTTAAACAGCTGATGAACGGGTCCTAATGAGACCAAAGCCCAGCAGGCAGACAGCAGAGAACAGTCGAACCTGTTTGTTGCTACTGGAAAAAGCGAATTCGTTGCAAAGTTTGAAGCATTTAAAATGGGCATAGAGAGCTAAGATGTGAAGGTTGAGTCCCCAGGTGGACATTGGTGTACGTTTCTTTTGAGCAAGAATCAGAAATAAACTGTTTCTAATGTTCAGGTCTCCACCCGGGACGGCAGCTTCGCCTCCATCAGAGTGTGAATTTAGGTGTGAGTGGGTGTGAAGCAGTTTGCTGCGTTCTTGGGATAAAACTGCCACATAGCTGCAGGTTGTCCAGATTTTACAGCTCAAATCCAAACGACACCATTATATTTGCGTAAGAACACATGCTCTAGCGTTGAATTTGCATATGTGCCGCTGCAAATTCTGTGAATTGGCTTCGTAATCAGTAATTATTGGTGACCTTTTCCCCCTGAGTCATTGTGTTCTCCCTGATCTGACCCAGTAGCTGATTACATGCTACTGGGTGGTAATTAGCTGCTGGCTGAAGCTTCACAGGCTTTCATCTGCCTCCTTATACACAGAGGAACTTGCATCCTCCATCCGTGCGCTCCAGGCTGCGTGTTAGCATGTAGCATCATCATGTCAGATTAAAGTTGTAGCGAGTCAGCACAGATGTGTAATTAAGGAAGCTGGTGCAGCTGAGCGGACACTCGAAGCAATATCCCTGAGAGGATTACAGATCCAGAAGTGAGTTGTTGTCACAATGAGACGCACAAACTGAAACAGTTCATCAAGTGGATCATGTGACTGGATTGGTTGTTCAAGCTGAGCTACAAGAGGAGAAATAAGTATGCTGCTGTAGAAAATATACATATATAAACGTCTGCTAACAGTGGGATTGTTCTGCATATCTTTCTTTCTTTGCTATGATGAACCTTTATGTCAAAACACGTCTACAAATTAGCAATTTTATATAACAGGAGGACCGGTCCAGGGCGTACCCCGCCTCTCGCCCGAAACGTTCTCTGGAGAGGCACCAGCACCCCAAGGGTGTACAGAAAATGGATGAATGGATATAACAGCAGGTTATTTTTTAAAAGGGGATATATTATGTGTTTTCCAGGCACATAGTGTCATTACAAGTAACTGTTACCTTCAGTTGTTCACTTTATGGAATTTATTACAGCATTTAGTAATGACTTTAGTGAGTAAAAAACAAAAATATGTTCACTGGACTGAGGAAGTTGGTTTTTAAAGCAACAACCGCTATAATAATAAAAAATAATTTAAAGAAAATAGAAAGAGGTGTAATAAGTACATTTCAAAACAATTATTTCCTGTTTATATGATACAAGTATCTAAATTATTTTGCATCCTGACATTATCCAGAAATTTCCAGGAAAGTAACGAGAAAGTTGTACGAAGTATCTGGTAAGTTAAATGAAAGTACCAGAAACTATAATGTCACTTTTTTAAAAAGTTCCAAAGTGAAAACCTCCATATACATTTTGTAATAATTCTAAGAAAAGACCTGTGGGGTGTTATGATCTGTGTTTGTATTGGGATTATTTTTGGCTATTGTTGTCACTTAAGGTCTTCCATACTAGTTCATTTCTTCGCTCCTTTGTGTTTCCTGCTCTGTTTTCTCCTCCAGCTGTTTTGTTTTCCCTTTATTAGCCTCACCTGTTTCCATCTCACTTCCCCGGTTTTATTGTGCATTACTGGATTTGTTAGTCCATGTTCTTGTTCTCCTTGTGTCACATCTGTAAGTTATTTTTTATTATTAAATCCTCTAATCACATTCTTGATTGTTCTGGTGTCAAAACATTTTTTATAGAGCATAGAAATTGCTCTATAAAAATCTGATTGGTTTTATTCGGCATGATGTACGGCTTCATAGTCAGATATTGTTCTTCTACTAAATGGCAAAGATAAAGTGAAGTTTAGTTGAGTTCGGTTATTTCTTACAATCAAACTGGTTGCTGATTTTATTCAGGGCTCATTCAAAAATGTTGTTTGAATGAAAGTTTCTTGAATCAAAGTCAAAGCTACACGACTAATCCTGTCTGGAAAGCGTTGAACTCCACATTACTCCAAGCTCAGCACAAAAGTTTTCAAAACTCTTGTGGTTTTGATACAGGATGATTTATAGCTATGTCGGTTCATGACCTGTTTAAAGGACCAATTTAACTTGCTGAGTAGCGATGTAGCTATTCTTAGGTAAGCATTGCATAAAGCTGAGATGAATGCGGCTGCTCTCCAGCACATGCTGGTTCAGTAAGCTGCGGTGTGAGGAATTTATAGAACATAAAAACAGGGCACGCTTCTTTCACAGCCTGTCTTTCTGAGGTCACATCTTATTCAGTCATTGTTTCTGGGGCAATCCTTATTCTGAACTTGCAGTATTGGAAGTAAAAATACTGATTAAGAGAGTTGCTACTGTCTCCTGCAAAATGAAGCTTTATTACAGCTCTATTCTTGGGATTTCTTGAGACCAAATCCAAAGAACAAAACAATGTTAAACCTGGTGGGGGCACAAGTAAAGCCTGGTGGCCCGCCAGGCTTATAATACACTGGGAGAAACCATGTTTGCAGCTTTAACTGCATAAAATGTGTAAAATAAATTGATTAATAATTAGTGAAAATGCTGTAATGGGAAATTATTTCTAAGCTTCTCCATTGCTGTGCATTCCTTCCTGCAGTTGTAAATGAAAATAACCATGTCACCGTTTACACTTAAAGAGTTTACATACAGTTGCATTATGCAAAAATATGCAAAAATAATTACCTGTCTCCACATGAAAATAAGGTGGTTGCTACTCGTTTACCCTTTTGAAAAATTCACATGCTTTTAAATCAATTTTAAGGGCTGAACTGTAATTATGAGCCACTCTGACAACCACCAGCAGGCTTCGACACGTCACAAGTAGTTGTTGATATTTTTCCAGTAGGTTGACATTCAAACAATGAACAGCCTGAATCTGTTCTTCAGTCTAAAAAGAAACGTACCAGATTTTGTTTATTTATGGGATAGAGATTTGAAAATGGTCAAGTTTAAGAAAGTGCTCTAAGAATCAAGTCTTTAAAAAAATACTTATTTTAATTCTTGATATCAGCATTCAATCAAAATTGTAACATTGATAAACTTTCTACACTTAAATGGCCAAAATGTCTCAGCAACATTGTCCTGTACTTTATTATGATCACATTCTTAAACCAAGCAGTGGGAGAGCACAATATCAAATTCCAGCCATAGAATGGATGAATAAATTATGATATTCAGAACAAAAATATCAAATCTGAGGGCAGCAGCCTGGAGTGACTGGGAGGAGATCCCAGAACAAAGGACTGGTGCTGTGCAGCAGACACGGCTCAGTAATCTGAAAGCAAACAGAAAAAATCCTCAGATTTTCACTTTGAAATGTCTGCAGTTACAGAGAAAAAAATTATACAGTGATATTTAATTTTATAGATTAATTACTCACTGACTGATGCCTTTATTTTTGTTAATTGTTATGATTTTCCACTCATAGTTTATAAATAATGTATAAACATAGGCATAAGCATCACAACTAGATAGATAGATGTATATATATATATATAGATATATCTTTAGTTGGGTGAATAAAATCCTGCCTAAAATCAGTAGCTGTTAGCGATCAGTAGCTGTATCTGGCGTTTGTTTAATGTACCACAGAGCAGAAAGCTGTTGTTTCTCTCTACATCCAGTGGGTGGCACAATCGATAGCATTTCCTTCTAGCAGGTATACCTGCTAGAAGGAAACAAACGCACCCAGCACAACACTTTCTATTGGCTGAGTGGTTGCCAGGCGACTCTGCCAAAAGGCACTTTAATGTTTCATAAGTGAGCAGAGAGTCCGAGCAGAAACCAGGTCTGAGTGAGAGGAGAAGTTTTGAGTACAAGCATTACAAGTTTTGAGAAGAAAGACATGAAGTCCTGCTTTCAAAGTGAAAATGTATTAAACGTTTTGAGAACAAAAGATATGAAATCCTGCCTTCAAACTGAAAATGTGTGCTTTTGGATTATGGCAGAAAAATTCCCCCATATTGACTGATTGATAAGCCCAAAATTATACGACATTCATGTCTGTGATTGGTGTATGTAGCGTTTCACCTGAACTATTCTAATTTCCAGTTTAGTTAAATATGTAGAGGCTCTCAGAGGTTAAAAAAAGACAAACTGACACCAGTCAAATATAAAGAAATGTTTTCTCTTCTTACTCCTCCTTACTTTCTCATGTTCCCTTCACAGACAGTAATTTCTTGTTGGGTAATGCCCAGGGCCACCGCGGCTACCCCATCGTTTACTGCTCTGATGGCTTCTGTGAGCTGACTGGCTTCACTCGCACCGAGGTGATGCAGAAGAACTGCACCTGTCGCTTCCTTCACGGTGCTGACACCTGCGAACATGTGGCCCAGCAGATAGAGAAGGCTCTGGAGGGATGGGAAGAGTACCAGACTGAAGTCCACTTCTACAAAAAGAATGGTGAGTGCATAGAAACAGGATAAAGAGATGCAGATTTTTAAATTCAGACTTCATTGGGATCTACACTCACTGAGAATGGGGACGAAAGGTGATTTAAGTGACTTTGAACATGGCGTGGTTGTTGGTCTGACTATTTCAGAAACTGCTGATATACTAAGGTTTACAGCGAATGGTCAGAAAAAGAGAAAATATATAAAAGTGGGCACAAATACCTTGTTGATGTCAGAGAAGAATGACCAGGCTGGTTCGAGCTGAGGGAACGGCAACAGTAACTCAAATAACCACTCATTACAACCGAGTGCAGAAGAGCATCTCTGAACCCACAACACGTCAAACCTTGAAGTGGATGGGCTACAGCAGCAGAAGACCACACCGGGTGCCACTCCTGTCAGCTCAGCACAGGAAACTGAGGCTACAGTTCGCACAGGCTCACCAAAATTGGACAATAGAAGATTGGAAAAACGTTGCCAGGTCTGCTGAGTCTCGATTTCTGCTGCGACATTCGGATGGTAAGGTCAGAATTTGGCGTCAACAAGAAGAAAGCTTGGATCCATCCTGCCTTGTATCAACGGTTCAGGCTGGCGGCGGTGCAATGGTGTGGGGGAGATTTTCCTGGCACACTTTGGGCCCATCAGCACCAATGGAGCATCGTGTCAACTCCACAGCCTTCCTGAATATTGTTGCTGACCATGTTCATCCCTTTATGCCAAAGTTTACTCATCTTCTGATGGCTGCTTCCAGCAGGATAACGCGCCATGTCATAAAGCGAAAATCATCTCAGAGTTCACTGGACTCGAATGGCCTCCACAGTCACCAGATCTCAATCCAACAGAAAACCTTTAGGATGTGGTGGAACGGAAGATTTGCATCATGGATGTGCAGCCGACAAATCTGCAGCAACTACGAGATGCTGTCATGTTAATATGGACCAGACTCTCTGAGGAATGTGTCCAGTACCTTGTTGCATCTCGGCCACGAAGGACTAAGGCAGTTCTGAAGGCAAAAGGGGGTCCAACCCGGTTCTAGCAAGGTGGCCGTTGAGCGTACTAAGGCTGTTTATCAGCTTACTTTTGATCAATATGATTGAAAAGATTTTATAAAAGTATAGCAACTTGGAAGCAAAGTATAAAGAAATTAATTGAATGTTTTTAAGCTAAATTTTAAACAGATATCAATCGTTGTTTCTTTATGCCTGTTCAGGCATGATTCAGTTTTGCTCTCTGCATCATGAAGAGGACATTTATTTTTAGACAAGACCGCTTTAACGGTTTGTTTGAATTATCAATGCAGGATTTCTTAACAGTGATCCTTTGAAGAAAATATTCATAATTATCAGAAAACAATCAGATGATGGAGAAAATGAGAATCAGATTCTTATTAGCAACTGGAAGAAGTGCCGAAGGGAATTAAAGATGTCATATAAATAAGAGTTTCCGCTTGTTTTCCGCCTGCTGATCAAGCTTTTTGACTACAGAACAATGGCTTTCCGTTCTGACTTGATATGAACTCCATTCCTGCTGGCATTTTGCTAGTCCTTCAGGAAGTCTTGAGCTGAAAACATGGTGTCATGCATGAGCAGAGAGCATATACCATATTGGTGTTAAGCCTCAATGAGTGGCACACAGGATTATACGTGTTCAACAGAAACCTGCTGCCTCAAAATGTGAGGCGCGCTAATGGGTTGCAAAATATCCACTGTAGCTAAGTGCCTTCTCTTCTAATCTTCTAAAAGTCCTTAAAATAATTTAAACCAACCATTAAAGAGTTCTTGTTGGAGAATGGAGAAGCAGAGCAGATCTAAGCCAGCAGAGCAGATGTTTGTGACGCACGCTGTGTGCTGCAGCCGTCAGACTGACAGAACTTCATTTTCTGCACAAACACAGCAATATATATTGTTTTCTTACACATAAACAAACACTCCAGAAGCACTACAGGAGACATAAAACATCTGTTGCAGCTTAGCATCATTTCTCCACATTAATGACCAAACTGGATCCTGGTGAGGTCTTGGATCTTTAGGTACTCCTTCCCTCTGTGGACTTATTAATTCGGCCACTTTGTGTCAAACTCAGTGTCATTTTGGGCCATATCAAAAACCTGAATGCTCTTAAAGGGCCGGTTGTGCCAGAATGTATTGATAAAACCCCTTTAACTGTTAAAATATTAATAAATCGTTGTCCCACCAGGATTTTGTGGCTTTTTGTAATCAAAATCACATATTTTGTGATTCTAACTTAGAAATATTTATAAGGAATTTTTATGATTTTTGCACTAATGAAGCCTTGGTGTAAATTCAAGCTGGAAGACTCTTCAGCCTCACCTACATCATCCAATCACCGCATCATCTGCCGTCAGCCTATCAGCATCGGTCCATGCTTCGTCTTCGCCAATCACCAACCAAGCTCCCGCTTAAAAGGACCTTCATCCATCTGCTCTCCAGCCATGCTCTGCTCACCTCCACCCCTTCTCCATCTCCATGCTCTTGGCTCTGCAGGTTCCATCCTTCTCCGACCTCCACCAGCAGGGTACGGGTTCCCGGGGTGGAAGACATCTCTAATCGGCATCGTAAATGCTCATCCAAGCTCATTGCATTTAACAACACAATGTCTTCCGCCGGGGTCAAAGCGCCAAAGAACTTTAATTCATTCATGTCAATAAACCCTTTTAATTGCTGTTTTTCTCTGCCTCTCCAGATTGAAATGTATGATGTTAAACCCAACGTTTGTGACCAATTTTGAGAAACTTATTCAAGTAAAAAAAGCTCAGGTGTACTGCTGAGTACACCTGCTCAATCTGCTGCTAACTCAGCAATCAATCATTAACTTATTGAACATAAAGAAATCTTTCTGTCATAGATGTCCTGATTTTAGAAATAGAAACAAAAATTCATAATGCACTACATTTAAGAGCTGCTTATCCTTAACTAATGAAGACTTCCCTTTTGTTCGCCAATGTGGGAAAACAAATACCGTATTTTCCGGACTATAAGTCGCTCCGGAGTATAAGTCGCACCAGCCATAAAATGCATAATAAAGAAGAAAAATCCATATATAAGTCGCA